>JAAAKL020012197.1:0-13181 GCA_010016065.2 Carybdea cf. marsupialis auct. non (Linnaeus, 1758)
TAGTTTGAACTCTTTTTCTTCTAAACAGGTTTAAGATGTTTTGATTTTTCTAACGAACCAGCCGAAGCATCCGTCTCATCCTTCAGTCCAATGGTAGAGTTTGTACCTCAACAGCATCATTTGGTACAGGATCAAGTCAATAAAAGCTAACATTTTGCATTTTCTAGTCGCCATAGGTTCAACAATTGCTTGTTTTTATTAGTTTGAACTCTTTTTCTTCTAAACAGGTTTAAGATGTTTTGATTTTTCTAACGAACCAGCCGAAGCATCCGTCTCGTCCTTCAGTCCAATGGTAGAGTTTGTACCTCACCAGCATCATTTAGTACAGGATCAAGAATCAGAGGAGGAACCAAAGAAAGGACCTGATGATTACGATGACGAAGAAGACCTAATGATACATGAAGGAGAGACACCAGTACTGGATCAGGATCCTGAGAGAATCGTGAAGGAACATTATGAAAATGTAGTACAAGCTTTGTTTGGCTACTTTAAGACTACGTTTAACAAAGATTACACAAACCCAAACGAACATGAAAAGAGAAAAGATATTTTTAGA
Source organism: Carybdea cf. marsupialis auct. non (Linnaeus, 1758) (assembly GCA_010016065.2). Lineage (NCBI taxonomy): Eukaryota > Metazoa > Cnidaria > Cubozoa > Carybdeida > Carybdeidae > Carybdea > Carybdea cf. marsupialis auct. non (Linnaeus, 1758). The sequence continues at coordinate 557 of JAAAKL020012197.1, forward strand.
CATAATATGAGGTGTGTATTCTAATATTCATAGAAGAGCGACTTATTCCTTTTTTATCATTCTTTAAATGCCAGATCGAAATCATCACACTGATTGACACTGAAACAGATTCCGTTCAATTGTGGAACTATATGTTTTATTACTTATACCAGTCTATCCAAAGACATTTACATAACAGATGATGATGACGATATATTATATAATTTATAAGTATAGTAGTCATAACGTTAAGGTCGACAATTTCGGTATTATGAAGCAGAAATAAATCCGTATTAAATAAGGATGCTTAAAGTGAAAGCTAATCGGCTGATAATTTTAGCAAAAGAAGACTTGAGTCAATTCTAAAAACGTTACATAGATAGTATGGCACTGATCACGGATCAGTTCCTTGTGGAAGCCCATCGGGATATATACTTGAATGATTCTGATATTTCTTCTTCGTCCTTCAACAACTTTGATATGAATGCTTGAATCATTTACTATCATTTAGAAAAATAGGATAGGAAGGCAGTAGCTAGGGAGATGCGTGCCGCTGTTAGCCCTCTAATGTTGATGCTTGCCTCTACGTTTTGTTTGTCAAATGATAAGATTGCTCTTGCACTCTTCTGCTGGAAACTTCCCCTTCCTGTAAAACTTAAACCAAATCTGTCCCATCCCCCACAATAAAAGCCTCTCTAAATTTGTACCTCAAAACCTCGGATCTTGGTTATTTGCATGTTCGAAGGATATAACCAATTAATTATGGTCAAAAACCAAAGCTGAATCAAAGCTTTTATTATTGTGCGTTATAGATACATCAATGCCTTAAATCGGCAGCATCTGGGATACAAGCTACAGATGAATAAATTCGCAGATTTGACTGACAAAGAAATTGAGCAGTACAAAGGCTTGCTATCGGAACCGGATGGAACTTACAATGGCGGGAGAGCTTTTGAAGTACCGCATATCGATCTTGGGTCGGCTCCAATGCCAGAATCCCTAGACTGGAGAGAATTTGGTAGAATAGTCTTCTTTATTTGCTTATACCAGGCCGTTCCAAGTGGGAGGGGGAAGGGCACTAACGAAAGGAATGATCCTTAATTTGCAGGCTTCGTAGACCAGTAATTCTAGAATAGGCGAGGAACCAGAAGTGAACTGTATTTAAGGAAGCACGTTTTTCTATACCAGTTTTGGGTTGAGATTTTGCATTCAGGTACCGAATTGATGAAGGGGAAGGGGGGTTGTTACGTGTTTGAGATATATTGAGGAAGGAGAAGGCTAAAATATCTTGGTATTTATGCTTGAAGGTAGTTGGGCCTTGCTATCAAAGCTCCTTAAACCGACATAACATTTTAAGGTGCTTCGAAAGAGCATTTAATCGTCACATATTTTTAACTCTGGAAAAATCCTTATGGGAGAGAAAAATGAAATAGACGTTAAACGAACGGAGATGCTCTGGGGAAGATCAATTAAAAGCAAGAATATTGATGATCTGTAATCCATGTTACTGCTATGTCAGGCATGCTTTCACGTGGAAGATAAACGAGAAGTGTTACCATTTACCAATGCATCAGATTTTGAATTACACGTCTTGTGTGTAGACCGTAGCACACATTTCCAATTTTTCAGTGAAACTTAGAATACTACTTAGTAAACTAAATGGTGATTGTACGAACAGTGATATGGGTAAGAAATCAAAGGGAGATTTTAACTACCCTGAAGAGCATATATCAGAAATTGAAGATTGCTTAAGCTTGCTTTAAGGTAAACATGAGGATTTTATTTAAAACAATCACTGATAAATTGCAAGCACGTTTATTTTCTAAAATAGTTTAACTATCTTAACAATTGAAAACTTTCCCATCAGATCAGACATTTGTTCAAAAACTCCATCAGAGTATCAAAAAGCATACATTACCCCACTTTATCATAATAATCATCTGTCCTCATTCTCATAGGAATTATCCTGCCACACATAACCCTCTAGACAGAATAGACTTTCCACATAATTTAATATAGAATTAGGGGTCATCTAAAGCAGAGAGACTCAAATCTCAAGACACAATCCCCTGACCAATCTACATTCAGATTTAAACTTTTCAACTAAAAGCTGGCTGGTGCACAATATGATTTCATCTGTAACTCAGGGTACTATTGATACCTTACTATCGTCCATGATAATTCCTTTTTTGATCGAAGTAAAAATCACCCCCAATTTACTAAATATTCAAAAGTCATTCTATTTAACTGTGAAAGCTGACCATGAGTGACTTTAGACGATTCATTATAATTCAAAATGCATTATTACCCTCTGGAAAATATCAGGCTCCTCACACTTTATGATGTAGATCACTTGCCGGTTTATTAGTAGTATCAGATGTAATTAACGTTCCTCAGATTTTGTAAATGTAGTCTCCTTCCGCCTCAATATATCTGAAAAGAAACCTCTCTTGCGTCAAATCAACTTCCCAATTCAAAATCTGACTTAGAAACAATGAATCGTATAGATTCACTGTAATGCTGAATCCATAATTCTTTCCTCGCTCAGTGTATTCAGAGTATGTCAAATGATTATGAAATGATCTACCAGTGGTTGGGAGGGATCGTCTACATAGGGAGATAAACATAAGGTAGCAATTACAGTATTTCATAGCATGCATTGATGGAAGCGGGTTATAGGGCTATGCCCCTTATGCAGACTACCATATCTCATCGATCCAAATTTATCTTCTACCGTATCTGTGTTACTTTACACTGAACAATTTCATTTGTTGTAAATTATTAAAATTCATGGAGTGAGAGCCAGTCTCCCCGTTCTGCCTCCACGGAACAACATCAGTCCTAGAGAAGATGAAAGGTCGAAACTCTAGGGTCTAACGAAATCTCAATAATTACTTTACATTGCATTACATGGCTTACATTGTTTATCAGCTATTGATTTTTACCCGTAATGTATTTACTTTAATCAAATGCGTTTTTCATCAGCAGACTTTTTAAGGTGTGTGTATATGGGAAGTAAATTCATGATATATACTGGGTTTGAACAAGGTTAGGTAAACAATTTCTGAGTATCTGTTTGTTGCAATATGAAGATCTATTCATAGAGATATATAATCCGATACACTAGCTCTTATCTCAAGAAAAACCGTGTTGCCTCTAGACCAAAAAGAAGAATCGCCTCTTTATAGCTTTAAAAGGTAGCTTTAATATCATGTAAAAAAAAGTTATTCTCGTCAACTACCTACCCTAAGTGAATGTTCAACTGGAATGACATGACGTCAGATTTGCAATAGATTTGCATAAATTACAACTGTTTGATTTGAAGCTGTCTTGAAGATGACTGAATAAGCTTTAAAAATTGGACAAAAAAATTTTGGAAATAGTACCAGAAAAGCAGCTTTTAACATCAGTCAAGTACATAAGTACTCGTGATTACTATTACAGAAATTTACAGAAAACGAAACTTACAATAATTTCATAAAATATTTCAAGATTTAGATACATTAAATAGTCATAGAGTTCTAACAACATTTCGAAAGAAAAACTATAGTTTACAAAATCAGCGATTTTTCCTCTCTCGACGCAAAATTCTACGACTCTCTCCCCACTTTGAGATCCGAGAAATAAATGATTTTAACGATTTACGAAAGTTGGTTTTAGATATTATAGTAGATAAACATGACTAAGCAAAAACATAAACAATTGCAGTAATTCAAGGTTTAGGAACAAAAATATAGTTGGAGTGCTTCTTTTTTGGGAGCTATTGTTTAAAGATTTTATTTTGAAATTTAATTTTTAGCCAGGACGGAGGTTGATAGTACTATTTGTATATTGAAATGCCCATTTGCAAACAAAATTTTCATAAGAACGATAAAATGTTAAAATGGAGAGGGAGGGAATTCCGAGTAATACCGAGGTGAAGGACTTAATGACTCACAAATATTTTCTTTAACTTCTATGAAGCAACCTTATCGCAATGTCACCCGGTATAGATTTGCCCTACGGTGAGGGTAGTTGATTAAAAGTAGAGATAGACAAAGGATGGTAATTGATATTCATAAGCTGACACGTTTAGGTTTTCTTGATTTTCTAACGGTCTCCTACAGGTGCAGTTAGCAAAGTCAGGAGTCAAGGAATTTGTGGTTCCTGTTATGCCTATGCTGTTACTGGAGCTCTGGAGGGTGCTCATTACTTAAAGGTAAATACTTTGATATTCGCAAAGATCTTGAGTTGATGACCCAGTTGGAAGTTTTACACATTCCATCACAGATTTCAAGAAGATTTCAAACATTTTGTTTCTGTTAAATATTTCACACATTTTGATTTTCTTGGTTTAAAGATTACCTTCAATACTGAAACACACTAAAAACATGACCACCGAGTCTAGGGGGATGTCTTGCCTTCTATTTTGGTAAGTTTATCGAAATCTGATATGATCAACATCCCGGAAAAGGGAAAAATGATACGACTGATTGTTTTTGCCATTTAGTTAATAATATGGTAGTTACAAGTTTACGTGATACAGAGAATAAACTCAATTACGAGTTCTATCAAACCCTATTCTAATTTTCCTTCTCTGCAAAATCATGATAATAATCACAAGGACAATTTTGGTACTGTTTTATCCATATCCTTCGCCTATTCCTCCATTTGTGCCTCCAACAAAAAAGGCTTGTTATACCAGGCCACCTCGTTATATTAAAAGCCACCGTAAACATTTGTACAAAGTTTTGTCATTATCTATGAAAGTAGTCCTCTAACCAAATAAACTGCTTGGTCACTCCGTGTATTCAAAATACAAACTACATCATAACTACCCTTGTTAAGTAAACGATAGCTGGTGCCGAAATCAGGGGGTTCTAGGTCTATGCCTCCGTTACTTTTAAATCTGTAATGTAGGAAATGGACTCTGTCTTCGATGTGTAGTATGGCTAATACTTCTATGTACGTCTTCTTTCTACAGACAGGAGAAATGATTGATTTATCGGAGCAGCAGATAGTTGATTGCACATGGGGTTTTGGAAATCGTGGTTGCAAGGGAGGATATCCGTATCGCGCCATGCAATGGATCATGAAGCATGGAGGACTGGCAACAGAGGAAAGCTATGGCAGATATTTAGCCCAGGTTCGTAGTTAATGAATAAAAACTCATGATTGGTGGCTTGTAGGTTCTGTCGTATATAAACCCTATCCAGTCTGACCGCCTCATAAAAGTCTAACTCTTTGAATATTTGTCATTTAGATATGAAGCCTAGCAGGATTGTTAATTCATCTATTAGCCTCCTAAAAATTCTAACATTTTGAATATTTGTCATTTTGACACGAAGACTTACAGAATTATCTATAAGCCATAGAAAGTAAATCTATTGTTTTTAGAATTAGAGGTGATAATGTGACGAAGAGTCGATAGTTGACAGTTCCCTAAACACCGTTCAACAGTCTATAATTGGAATACCATTGATTAGTAAAACTAAAGATAACCATTGTTTAGGGTTTAAAGACCATGAAAGTAGCATTGACGCCAAGGAGTTAAATAACATACGATTTACAAGACTTGCGGTAGTAAAGGTTTACTCTAAGTGTTTTATCCTTAGAAATTTGATGTTCTTCTTGGGCGACTCTTTTTGAGGATAATTCTTGAACAGCATCATTGTTAAATCTTTCTGGAAAATAATTTTTCAAGTTAGTTCTGAATCAATTTGAGGAAAATCAGGGAAGCTCGTGAGCTATCAGCTAGCTCTTGCACGATGATATGGTTGATTTGAGTATTTTACCGTATTTTACAGTATTTTTGTAAAACAATTTTATGTTTAATCTTTCTGATTTCGGCACGTCGCTTTAACAGAATCAGTTCATAAAGTCCATTTCTCTCACTACTACGAATCTCCTTGCATGCGTTAGCGTAGATGACAAACTTCACCCTCGATACGCTTGAGAGCACACTTGAAAACAGTTTAGAGCTAATAGAAAGCGTTCTCCTGTGTGGAACATACTGCATTTGTGAACCTTGAATGACTACACAGCAGAAGAAAGCATATCCAAAGTGCAGACCATGTACATGAAGAACTGAATCACATAAGCTAGGAAATCTCTTGAGTTTGATGGTTTAAACAAATATGTACTACGGATGATTACCAACACAGTACATTACACTCCTACCAGACGTTAAGTGACAACGCATTCTACTTGTTGTTCGTAAGCACAAATCTAGTCGTAATTCTTTGGTGGGGATCTATGCCTAATCTATCTGTGAACTTGCACGGCTGGGTTTGGAAAGCAAATATTTGGTGGAGAGTTCTGGCTTTACTTTCGCTTTTTATATCAAATATATTTTCTTTGCGCCAATCACGAAAAGGAAGCACAAAGAAATAAGGCGTGCATTTGGACCTTAGTTTGGGGATTGGGGCACATAGGACATAGGAACGATATCAAATTTGAGGACAATTATTCTAAACTCTCCTAGCATGGCCGCGTGCTTTATCAATCGCCAATACAATAACATCTTGCGAGAATGCAAGAGCACTTACTTATTTGTAAAGCTGGTACTGGAGCCTGAAGCTGATGAGTACAACTAAATCACTTATATTCATGTGTTTCTAGATCACAAATACAACTGTCATGGATACCTATTTTCATTATATCATCATTCTTGCACCAAATGAATGCTTAAATTCCAAACCTGTAAAAGTTCTAGGATTGACAGGCCAACGGTCGAATATTGCACGAGTACTCTCTGTTCCATTCACCACAGTCTGTTGCTGGCGTACGAAGTGTCACCATCTGCGGATTCCAAGCTTTGGCTGAACTGCATCGTTATGGCAGAAACATTTAGCAGTATTTCCTTAACTTTTGAACAATTTCATGAATTTTTCTAGAACACTCTAGTTGGTCCGTACTCCAAGGTTTCAATTCTTCAATTTCATTTTAGGAAGGTTACTGTCATTTTAGGAACTCTAGCGTGGGAGCTGGTGTTGATACATATATGAATGTTACTAAAGGAAACGGAACGGAATTGAAAATGGCTCTTGCATTCTATGGGCCAGTGACAGTCCTTATAAATACGAGACCAAAATCTTTCAAGTTTTACAGTTCCGGAGTCTACCATGATCCTCAGTGTGGTAAGTATCATCTTTACACCAACACAAAAGAATGCGTTTGGACTACAATCTATAAAATACCCTGTCAATAAAAGGAATTTGTATATGTGAACATGACTTGTGAATTGGGGGTGGTAGTTAATTTAGGAAGATAAAAAATTTGTTAATTTCAAGAACAGGCTCGTTTTCAAGTGACAGTTTGTCCGCTGGTACTTATGTTAGGTAGCAAGTTTCTTTAGTTAGTTAGCTATTCAGACAGCTACTTGGTATATAAACTATTTCGTTCGTTAGTAAGTTAATCGGTGGGAGCTTGAGTGCGTGCATGAGTGAGTGGATGAAGGAGTGAGTGCAGGAATGAGTGCTTCAGTAAGTGAATGAGTGATTTATCTATTGCGTGATTGAGTGCAAGCGAATAATAACTGAGGCAGTTAGCAATCTGCTTATGTCGTTCCTTAGCTATTTAATCGGTCTGCTGTTCACTCACTCCATATACTTACTAAGCCAGCTGCAATTTCATGAGAATGAAAAATATTTTTTGCTATTCCTCATTCTCTTGTCGTCTCATACCTCCTTACCGTGTGCTTCGAAAGCGTAGGATGCTGGATACTAGGGCTCTTCCGCTACATGACAATTGAATTACATCAGTATTATTTTGTTCCTATCAAACGTGATCATCCACCCTAAACCCCTTTTACAAATTAGGGCAACTGAAATTTTGTTGGAAGCTTTAACGTTAGCTTATAAATCGTATGAATTGTGCCAGTACGATCTTACTCAACTTTGTCCAAATTTTTTGCACATACTGCCAAACTGCAGAGGAATGTAATAGTTCAGACAAGAAACCATGGAGATTAGTCCCCTAGTACATACGTTCCCCAGTGAATTTGTTCTCCTTGTTTCCCCCCCCCCCCCCCTCACTAAAATATCTACGTCCACATTTTATCTTCACTTTGCTGTGCGTGTTATCAAATTATGTTTGTTTTACCGAGGGCAGGCCTGTTCACACGGAAAAGGGGCAGAGAAATCACAAAATGTCGCCTGTTCAGCCCTAACACTAACGACAGATTCAAGTATTGTACCTCCAAGATGCTTAGGATAGCTTCATTTCTGTAATAGACAGACACATAGGCAATTCTCTTTCTACAGATTTGTATCTTGGCAAGACTGTGAAATGGAGCAAGAATATTCCCCTCTTTCGAACAATTTTGAAGTAGACCCATAACAAAAAATTTCTATTTCTTAGCAGATACCAGTTTGGATCATGCAGCATTGGCAGTCGGATATGGTAAAGAGCACGGTCGTAACTACTGGCTCATCAAAAACTCGTGGTCTGTCTCATGGGGAGCTCGTGGATTCATTAAGATAAGCATGAAAGACAATAATTGTGGTGTTACTGAAAAGGCAGTTATTGTAAAAGCCAGAGTAAAAGGCTGAAATGTTAAAAGGAGTCCTGTTGCTTTGTCTGTTGCCTCCAGAATTCCACCCTACCGTTCAAAACACATGACGTTAATACAAAAGAAAAATAAGCAATCTCAAATAATAGCACTATTGTCTTTCTTGAAGGCAAGTCTAAAATATATACAATTTGTCCACATCATTAAAGTATAATACAAAAATGCCCATCCACAAAACAAATAGGCCATGCTTTGCCATCTATTTCCTCCTTTTACTCAAAAATACACTTTCTTCATTCCTTTTCAATTATGTGTGCATTTTCCATTTATCAGCACCCACTACCCGCAGTTCAAGCAGATATCTGACAACAAGGAAGGGGTGTACAGTATCACAGACCCCTTCTCTTTTGCTCAAAGTGATGTCGACTGGGCCTACAAATTCCATTTGGCACAGGATCCCACCCTCTTCAAATCATCACACATATACAACATTATACCCTCTGCCTTTGCAAACAATTTACGGAAGATAACTTTCGCCCCCCTCCCTCCATTGTAATTACATAAAATTTGACCAGCCCTAAGGCATACAAAAAGTGTATCATATTCAGCTTTACCAAAAGCTTTTGGTACATTTCCAAAGGTAAACACAGAGTGGAATCGTAAACTATGATGTGTAGCAGTTTTTCACTTTCCTATGCAAATATATTTTCCTACATGTTTAGTAGCTGCAATTCTATAGTAATAATATCCAACCTTCATGGGTATCAGTTCTTGGCTACCAGAGACACCAATCACAAATAAGTCATTTTCCCTCCCAGCGTGAACTACTAAATATCAACGTAATAAGATGATTATTTTTAAAAAACGAATCACAGTTGTGTATGCTCTAGAAGTCTAACAAACAAAAGGACATAGTTAAGTTTTATGGTAAATCATTGAATCACTTACATGACCAGATGTAAACTTATGAAAACATCTGTAGGATACACATGTTGCAAAATACCTACCATATAGGTCTTGCACAGCAAATTAAACAGTACAGTAAGCAGAGGCAATTAATTTCTTACAGAGGAAAGTTATATGAAAGCAAAGGGTAAGACTTCATGGAACTGAACTTTGAAGACAGATTCCTACCATACTCATTACACAATGTAACCCGCACCGGTTACATTTTATCACTATTTTATATAACATTGCAATATCTAGCATAATTCCTCTGCCTTTCTATCCTCTTTTTTTGTTACCAATTTTCTTCACATGCAATACTGCACCTGCACTACCATAAAGCTCTATCTTGCTTGTCTTCTTATTCTGTCACACTATGATCATTATTGTCAGCCAGCAGTAGGCCTACACTATGAAGAACGTCTGTGTATTAAATTAATTTACTAAGATTGGATTTCAAAAGCCTCACACCTTATTAGTACCCTAATTCCTTGTACATTTTGTTATGATGTGAAACTTTCACGTGATATTTTTCTCTGTAAAAGGAAATGCTATAGTAATGTAAAGAAGCTTAATATTTCAAATTTAAAATAGAGTATAGTCACCAGGAGTATAAAAATTCAGAAGTACCTCCGACAAATTCTGACACAAACTGAATTGACAATGAATAAAAATAATCTGGAAATATTTCTGAAAGCTAACAAGTACATTAGATTTAATTTTCCCTTAAACAACAAAAAAGAAATTTGACATTATTTGCCTGGTGTGCCTCTCACCCTTCACCAGATTGCTTAAAACCTAACCCTGTCTGCACAATTTCACAAATGCACCATATGTAAAGACATAAAGTATAGCATGGTGCATCTGGCATTTCTTCTCCAGCTCACGCCAGTTGTCATTGATTTCTCTGGATCCGATAACATTTTCACTCACAAATAACACTTCTCTTTTCCCCATCCTGACTTTCACAGAAACATGCATGCACAAACAGGTATGCACCAAGTGTAACATTGGCAACTGCACCTTTCTTAGCTCTCTCAATGCATTTGCTTGTAATGGTAAATAAATAGGATGTTAACACCACCGTTAAGATGCCTCATCTCTCATCATGCTCCAATTCTATAAATAAAATTCTACCACAGTCTTCCTTAAGCCATAGTCTATTATCATAAGGTACCATAAACACTCTAATTAAAAATAAATATTCATTCTATATGATGTAAGACATGTTTGATTGACCTGGATCATTTGACATCACCATCCAAAAGTGGTGATACAGTTGTACTATCAAATTGCAGGTACTATTCTCCACAGAGAAGAGTAGCATCTTACAATGATAGTCAATAATTTCACACTTCAGTCCATATCTGAATACCACGTTTCATGCCCATTTACTACCATCTACATGTCTAGATCATTCACCATTGAAAGGTGCTGCAAATTATTAATCACAGGCAATTAAGGGGCAAACCAAAGCTCATGTGGACCTACAATTCACTGTCTATATAATGGCAGTAGATCCCCTCACCTGATGCAACGTTAAGTAATACCTAAAACACATGTATACATTTCCAATATTGCTGAAGTCTGGCATACAATACACTGATTCGTTTTTTTAAGATATGGCCAGATTCTATTAGACAGCCCAATTTCACTTTCAAGGCTAAAGTTGCCTGGCCCAACAATTTTACCTAGCTTATGAAAATACAAATTGAAAATTGACAATTGACAAGATATAAACCGTTTCTTATCACTGGCAAACCTTTACTTTGTAAACTATGTTCACATAATACCGTCTTTAATGTTTTGTTAATATATAACAAATACTTAAAATCTTTATAACTAAAATTAACTGCTATATTTTTGCAATCGAATATCACCCATGACCAATTGAGCAAACCACTACCACAAATTTTCATTTTCCTCTTTATTAAGATATTTCAACGACATATGTTTTAAGAAAACCGTACCAGAGCAAAATATACCGCATTTATCTTATCACATCATACGACACGACTTCACAATGAAAATCGCGTCATCACGACAGATATTACGAAGTACATATCATGCTTGCTCTGTTATCATAATTCCTTTTCATTTTCACCAGATCCTTTTTTAATTGCCTTGTAAATTCTTATATCTTTCTTTTCATCAAAATGAGCTAATGACACATCGAAATCTGCTCTCATCATGTCAATGAAATGTTCGTCTCTTTTGTATCGTATTCTACACGAAAGCAGAATTATAGTTTGTTTTTTTGAGGCTAGACACTTCAAGGTACGTAGTAGATCATCGAAGGTTTCTTCGATATATACAATATCAGCTCCGATCACGTAGTCCCAGCTTGGGTACTCCGTTTCCCAAGTGGTTAAATTTTTGCCCCACTCCAAAGCCTTTATGAGGTACGTTTCGTCGTTGTGCAAGTTATTGACTACGTTCTCTCTCGTCACATGAAGAAAATCTTCCTTGTCTGTAAACACTGTGTACGCTCCTAACCTCGCAGCAGTAATTCCAGCAACTCCTGTGCCCGCTCCCAATTCAATAATTTGCTTTCCTTTTAATTTCTCCCCAAAGTACTTGTACAAAAATATCGATAAAACCAGAGACGCGTCCCAAACTACAGCAGCGACGCCAGAGCCATGCCAGTCCTGTTTTATTATGATCTTTTCGCCGTTTACATCTAACTCTCGTGAGTTCTTGTTAAATAATGCAAATGGGCCGTTCTCATTTATTGGAACTAAGGCCATCGGTATCATATATTAGTGCCTCAGAGTCATAAGCTATACTATCAACCTTCGAGGTTCCGTAATCTTAAAGCTCCTTGTTGTTGACATCGTGGACATGTGCACCAATTCCACCAAAAACGAGGATACTTCAAAATGGCGAATTCGGAATCCGGCCTCATTTTGAATCGAGGTAAGTTCGCCGAGCAATCAAGGTGATTTGAATCCAATGCTTGGGACTCAACACAGATGCGACGTTCCTTCTCAAGCCACAGAGCAGACGCTATTTACAATGATATTCTGACATGAATTTTCCACATCGGGTGTTTCCAAAGGCTCGGCAAGAATTCAGAGTGAACTTGAGGAAGTTGCAAAGACTTGCATAAGTAGGCCTACTTCCTAGCCTGCTTCCCTTTGGAACAACGATGCATCAACTTGAACTTTTTTGCTTGAAAAAAACCCTTAAGATCGGAACAGTCATTACTTA
>JAAAKL020012198.1:0-13180 GCA_010016065.2 Carybdea cf. marsupialis auct. non (Linnaeus, 1758)
AACAGATCGGCTCCTCATTTCACGGTTGATGGTCAACTCTCCTATTTTCATCTACTAGCTGAAACCACTAAATATAGTACGGGCGTACTACAGCGTAAGGCTCATAACTTACGGGTATTTCTAGATGGCTTACGCTTGAACTCTCCTCTCCTAATTTTTCTCGTTTTGAAATTGTCTGTTGTTTGTTTTCTGTAATTGGATACAAAAAATTCCGCTCCTAGCCAACATTTCATCATTTGGCTTGAAAAGGTTGTTTCTTATACAATAAATAACAAGATAGGAGGTAGATCGGAGAAAATGAAGTTTCTTGTCATCCCAGTCACTTAAGCTTAGTCCGATGGTAAATGAACGACTTTTGAGTTTTCATCAATTTTTGCAACAGTCATCATAACATGGAAATGTTTACGATTACAATGAAAGCCTGTGCTCATTTCATGTCATTATCTATAGTTACCGGAAACGGTAATGCTATCTTGAACTACCCTCATATTACTCCACTGATGCCACAGTGCCCCTAAAACTTTCAGGTTTCGAGAATGCACATCTTTGAGCGACAGGAATGTGCACAATATTAAAAGTACTGTATATAGCCAGATGGTAATTTAAGAATTTTTCGAAGATTAGGCCTATCACCTGATCTGTTTTCTCACCCTTAACCACTTTTTAAGTCTCCTTAAAGTTAGCAGCAGTTCGTAGATTTATTGCACAATACTGATATGGCAACAGAAAAGCTGAAAGCATGCAAGTTACCTCAAAGGGTAGAAAGCTAGTCTAAAGCCACATCTCCACTAGACGATTTTTTTGACGATCGCTACAAAATTCGCGAAGAAAACACTTTGATTATCTCCACATGAAAAGCTGAGAGGCGATCATCACCATCATTGATTCTAAACTTTGGCCAATAATAACTGTGATCGCCAGGCGTAGGTACGAAGCCAGCACGGGGCACAGGGGGATACCTACCAAAATTGCCAAGACAAACCTAAATTCCTTTGACGTTGGGCCAACCTGTAAGATCCATTGTCTCTCATAAGCATCGATGTTGCCTAATGGCCTTCAAAAATGCCTCTTTGCATAATGTGGTGGTGACATACTCTCCATCGTTACTGCTCCCTCTTTATGCTGCGGAGGTTTTACAGGTCAGTCTTGGTTATTTGCTAATATAACATTCAAAATGTTTTGTAGATTAGAAGATTGCTGCTCGCAGCCACGATAAAATGCATGATTTGAAGAGGCTAAGGCCAGAAAAATGTTGCAAAAAAACCGTCGGGCAAAAAGTAGAAACCAGTTCCACTTTTCGTCCCGCTGATTATTTCGCTACAGCGATGAAGAAAATCCTAACTGCACACGCGTAACCACGATCGCTGCAGGGGTCGTCATAAAGATCATCTAGTGAAGATGTGGCCTAACAAGCAGAGAGTTGCTAATTCCAGGTGAATCCGCGACCGTCAATATTAAAACTCCCAGTGAGAAACCCAACAGGATTTTTGGTAGCTGGCTGCGCCATTAACTGGGGAAAAACAAAGCAACAGAGAAAGAACCGACTACATTAACAAGCTATCTTGTGGCTTAGGCCATGTGATTCTCTAAAACATCACAATCCCTACGCTGCTCAGTGGAAGGTCAAATCACCTTCAACTTGTGAAGACTTACAGTTTTAATCAATTTTAAAGGTGTTAAAGACAACACAAAAGGCATCGAGGTCCCAATGAGGCCCGTGATTCTCAGGTTGGCCAGCAATGAGCTAGTTGACACCGCAGCCCCTATAGAGGGACTGGCTTCTACGTGACATGCATGCAGTAGGCCAATACAAACCTGAAAACCCTGCTCCTATAATGATATTAGCATATTTAGGGTGCCGATCGATGATAAAGTCCTCATCAGGTGTGGCCTGAAAAAGGGAATTTGACATCTTACTAAATAAATATAGATGAACGCCGTCTAACAACGCTTTAGTCTACCTCAGCGTAATCGTTATCAAACTGTAGGATGCGGCAAAGGAGGTAGGAGACTGCGAAACTCTTAAACATTTGTTTTTAACTTATGAATATCACATCATCATCAATAATGGCCGGTTTAAAAAACAAATTCAAAAATATACTAGAAATAAAAGCAGGGGGTTTGTGTCACCTTAAATAACAAGCTATGTTTCTCCTACGTAATTGCAAGATAATATATACATATTATGGTACACGTATGAACGAGTCCTGTGGGAAGTGGATACGAGGAATTTTTATTCCAAGTAAATCCCCTTCCGTGTTCTTTCTTATATGCAATACACTCCATCTACCGCAAATAAAGTGAGACATTGAAACATCTTTGAATGTGGCCTATCAACACTTTCACTGGCGCACACATTGGCATCCTTTCAGCTTAACTCGTCCCAAACGTATTACAAATAGGAGTAGAAAGGGCAGAACGTATTTACCAAAATTGTAGTATGCATCAAAAAGCTATACACAAACTTGCAAAGACGCAGGACACGTGTTAAGTACTGCGTGCGGGAATTTCCGATTGGGAGGGGGTGGGTCAGGAGTACAATGCCTGCGGCGTCCCTTTTCAGGATGTGGAGGAAGTCCTCACCAAGAGATCTGGAACTATTACTGTTGCTAATACATGATCGCGCTATTTCATATAGCTTAGTTTCTGAATACCCACATCCTACTATCCAACGGGTTTTCTTTCAAAATCGGTAAACGTGATTTTTATGATACTTTGAGGAACATCATGACACAATGATACATCTGGGCACACCATTGAATGTGTCTCTCACATAGAAGAGTCAGACTGGAAAGAAATTTCTCGCACTATATACCTTTTGGCAGATTTCCCCCCAGCGGCATCATCTCCGATGAGCAACTTATTTTACAATCACTTGCAATTGTAGGTGGCATTACGTGCCGCATAACATATACCGTAAGACATCAAATGCCTACCGCAAACGTTTATGCAATTTCAGCTGCTCAAAGAGGGGACGTTTGATAGAGAAGGCCTTAAAAAAAGGAAGTCAATTATCGAGTTTGCAACACAGAATATAATTTAACTTTCCTTCAGTAAAATGTTTTTCACACAGCACTTATATTTTAGAAAAGGTTACAGTCACCAGGAAACTTCCAAAAGCAATAACCTAATAATAAAAGTCACCCAATACCTCTAAAAAGAATCTTAATCCACGGAGCAATAATAGGGACTGCGATATTATTCGAGGGGTGTTTATTTCAATTAGAGAATGTAAAAGAAAACAGGGGCGTTAATGAAAAGTTCTATTACATGGGTAGGTCAGTTGCAAAAAATTCGACAAAAAATACTAATGATAAAGTTGATGTGTTACCGTGTAGTAGCATCTTTCAACGATACAGGGTGTAGTTTCTACACCCTTGATATGCTTGGATAGAAACTCGGATACTGTGTCTATGTCACCCCTGTATGCAATCTTCTCGCGGTTATCTGGAAGATTAGAAAATCCATAGTGATAGCATACCTAGTATAGAACAAAAAGTGCGTGAGTTGATAATAACAATTGTAGCTGTGTGAGTGAATTGTGGGGAATCGAAACACACAAACGACTAGACCGAGGCCATTATGAGAATGAAATGCATCCGGTGTAGCGGGAAATATCACTAGGGTAAATGAAATCGATGTTATTGTTTACCAATGATAGTTTCTTTACGTGGTGAAGTCCAAGAAGCACCCGAAAATATTTCTAAAAGCATACTTCTTACAGAGTACATCCATTTATTTATTACCTTCATCATTCCTGGATATTCCAAGATCGGTAAACCATATATGTGAGTGTCACCTCCGTAATAAATAAATCCTGGAAAGCCTGACTTCGAAGCGTGCAGTTCATCGTCCGCTTTCCAGTAACACACATTGATAATTACAGGCTACAATCGAAAAACAAACAAGAATAATTTGAACATTGTTACAATGAAACCCGTGCCCTACCTATTACCAGACTCCTTGTTTTTCCACATCCTTTCTTAAAGAAGGAGGAGCAAATCACCCCCTCCCCCTCAAAAAGTGCGCACATGATTTTTCGAGATTTTATTATCATACCATACTTTTTCGTTACAGTGATTAAACCACAACATGAGTTCATGATTATTAAGCGAGACAATACGTCAATGTCAATCACACAACAGCACAGCTCTTTAATCCTACCATAATATACTTCTCTCCTGTTTTTCATTGTGAGAAGAAAAGGGGGAGGGGAGTCATTGCACTGGTTCATTTATTAGCTCACACATTCCGAATTCAACATACATACATACATACATACATACATACATACATATAATCATACATACGCAATACATACATACATACAGACAGAAATACATACATATAATATTATACATACATATAGACAGGCATACATACATACGTAACTATAATCAGGGCGATTATCTCAACATACGAGAGTGCTCGATGCATAAATGCAGGGCAGTATGGAAGTGACACAAAGGAAGAGATTTGGAAATTTGCTACTCCGAGTTTCACGTATTCACGGTCATCAAGCAAATTTGTACATACACACATACATACATACATACATACATACATACATACATACATAATATTATACATAAATACATACATACATACATAGATACATACATACATACATAATAGTATACATACATACATACATCCATAATATTATACATACATACATGCATACATACATACATATATACATACAATCATACATAAATGGGAAATTTCTTCCCCATTTCTTTTGGCTCATTAGAATACTACGAGGCTACATTACTTCGACGGACAAGAAAACTAGAACTTCAAAATGATCTGGATGTCGCACAACAGTTTTGCTTACAAATACTTCGACGTGGAAGAACATGTGGTGTACAATAAATGTATAGTCCTAAATAGGTTCTTAGAAAGACCACCTAAATTCTGGCAAATATATTTGCATAACAAGTCCCTTCAATATGGCCAACCTCTTTTGCAGCACTTTCAATTGCTGGAATTGAATTGGGCCCATTTCAGAATATCAATAAATACAAAAACGTCTTGTCAGTATTTAATTAAAAGCTATTCACTTATTTTTATCCTCCCTCCCCTAATGCAATTGAAAAATAAATGATTGATAACTAAATGTATATCTTCAAATTAGTAGTAAAAAATGTAGAAAATAGACAACATCCATAAATTCAAAATGAGAATATGGTAACCTCTGTTCTGGCTAAATGTAAATGTAAGAAGAGAAAGACACTAAATTCAATAGAATCTTTACAAATAAATGGGTCAGGAATAGGTCTTAAATGGTAGTCAAAATTTATTGTATTCCTGGTCAAGATCGTACATCTATGCAGTAAAGATTATTAAAACTTACTCGTGGTAAACTAACATTGCACTGTCTGCTAAAGCGTTCATACCACCACAAATAGTTCCTGTTGCAGTCAAGGTGTCCCGATTCACTTTCAATAGTTTGTATTTGGTCACCATGAAAGCTCTTCGAGTACTATGACATGTGATAAAAAGCCAAATGGAATCTCGGGAAACTGTTATACGCTATCTTCCTATATACTGATTTATCGGATCTATCTAATCTTTCTGAATAGCTTATGAATAGCTTTTCTATACCTTTTCTTAACTATTTCTGAACTGATCACATCCTCCTCTACAACTATTGCATAGCTGCTATCAACATTTCCTTGCATGAACCTCAGTTTCTTCCCAACTGTTTAAGGGCATGCTTTGAAACGATCATTAAGTAATTCTCGACTATTTATATAGTTAATATAGTTGCCTCGAAGTTCAGCGTATACTTCTTTTTATACAAAATAATCCTTGCCTTCAAGGGCAGCTGTAATCCAGTGTGCCAAAGTAGATCGTTCGTCCATGACCCTGGAAGAATGATTAAAGTCATGAGAATGGACAAAAAAAGAAGAAAACTTCATACCCAGAAGCGAAAAATGGTATAAAAATAGAATGGAACAAACATACCTATAAAAAAAGACTACAGCCCAAATTAGAAAAATTCCTCACGGGAAAATAAAATATGTAGTATTGCTATATTAAGTACCTCTAACCTTACAATTTTATTACTATTGCTTTCAAAGAATTTCTCTAGACGTATCTCCACACTGGTGTAACCCAAACTCGAAGGGTGCCTCCCGCTTATCAAATCCTCCTTGTCATTAAACCCTAGTTTCCAAAGCATTTCAGCGACTTGTAAATCTAAATTTGTATAAAATAAAATAAAAATATCATGGCATCTCACAACGGTAGAAAACCATTATCAAGAACATTGACCAAAAAGGAGCTACTATGCGAAGATGGAAGGAAATACCCACTGGGTCATTTCCGGAGTACGTCAAGGATGCATAAGGTAGCCTTTTCTATTCATGCTGGCTGCAGACGTTGTAATGACAAACTGATGGGGCTGGATTGGCAATTATTATGAAAAATTAAGCACAAATAGCAAACCTGAGGCTCACTGACTGTATGATATCACCAAACAGTAAGGTAGACCTACGCAATCTGAAATATCAATTAGGCGAAATGGGAAGCAGAATAAGGCGTCAAATCAACTGACAAGAAACCAAGACAGAGGAGGTAAGTAAGATCAAAGCAGACAGCTAGATGTAAGTTAATAATCATACTTTAGAAACGTTAGACGACATTTAATAAGGGTATGGATGGGGATCTTACGTGCAAGCTTGTTAAGGCAATAGGGGGTTTCAGGCAATACATAAATACCGGTCTATGACGTCAACTGACAATAGCCTAAAAATGTACCTGTACAGCATTATCGTAGCACCAACTTGCGCTGATGACACATTGAAAGTAATGACGTAAAGAGTAAAAAAGGTCTGCAAGAAATGCCTTGGAAGGACCTTGAAAGTATGATAACATGACCACATCACAAACACGGAAGTAAGGTGGCGTGCAGGTTGCTACCCCTCCAGCAAATTCAGTCCAACAAATTACACTTAGGTGCAAACTAAACCTATGACTTAGCACTTTCCTTGACTGGACGGTAAACTAAGACCAGTTCACTGTGGTGGCTCTAGTATAAATAAGCAAAACCTGAAAAGTCATTGATCTACATACAACAATCAATTTAAATAAAATAGAAGCTATTAACTAATGCTAAATATATTCCGAAAGGCCTCCTTTAAAACGGCTCATCAAAAAATATTTCTTACAACTTCCGATTTTCAATCGCTAACTTATAAATCTCCCCTGAATTTTCACCCTCTTAGCTTCCTCCTTCCATCCCACCAAACATGTTTGCTTTTTAACTACAAAAATCAGTTCCTACAGTGCTTACAGAAGTCATTAAATTGCGGGGAAATGAACCTATCTACGATGTAGCACCGATGAGAAACATCCAATACTAGGATATGCATGAAAATTAAGTCTGCAGTGCAACTAAATATGGGGAGTGGGTGAAGTACATACAAAAATCACACCGGCTGTCACACCATCCCTAATATTTGTACCTTTCAGTAATGGAAGCATCATTTCTCATGTTGATTTTAAAAGAGTACCTTTCGCTGTCTTTGCTACTTTACATAACCACAGAAATTTAGTAATGATAAGTCGATACCTAGAACACAGCTAATAAAAGCACATTTTACACCTTTTAAGAAAGCTTTGTTAATGCATATTCAGATGTTAGCAGAAGAAAGTGACATTGTCGGGGAGATTCCCCAGAAAACGCTCTCCAGGGAGGCAGAGAGTTAAGCTTCTAGAACAGATTAAGGTACGGACTGAGCTTTCGTTGCAACAAATTTATCATGTTATTAAGAAGTTTGGTCGCCTGTGTCAATTGATATGGCACTAAAAGAAGAAAAAGAAAGTTCTTACCTGCAGTAACCACAATAGACTTGCCAGTATACACCGCCGATGCCGTTACGACCTGTACTCTACTGCCTGGCACAATTTTAATGACCTTCTCGTTTTCAACAACCCTACCACCATTGTCTTTGAGTAGTTGCTTTAGGAAAAAAGTGCATTGATTTGTTACTATAGCACTGGAAATTATCTCCCAATCACATAAAGAATAGATGGAGGCAAGATACAAATACGATAATAATTTTAATTTCATATTCAAGACAAATGGCTTAGATTCTTAAACCAGATGTTTGTTGGAGCTAAAAATTTGAAGCCGTTTAACAGCCTTTTACTAGGGCAGATACCTTAAGAGTGAAAGATAAGGGTTGGCAGTGCCCATTGTGCAAAGAGGTGCAACTGCAATAATAACTGACAACCAATAACATGGATGTATCACATAGCCAATTTCAGGGCGTGCACCCCCGGTACGCATGTCACACAATTAGATCTTATCGACCCGACACGCAAATTACTGGGAGCTAATGTTGCAACTAAAGAAACAGATCATGTTATCAACGGGGCTCACCTAGGTCAGTTGGTAGGGGGCACGCCGCGAATGCGTGGGTCAAGGGTCGAATCCCATCGGTGGCATACTTTTCCATTT
This sequence comes from Carybdea cf. marsupialis auct. non (Linnaeus, 1758), assembly GCA_010016065.2. Taxonomy (NCBI): domain Eukaryota; kingdom Metazoa; phylum Cnidaria; class Cubozoa; order Carybdeida; family Carybdeidae; genus Carybdea; species Carybdea cf. marsupialis auct. non (Linnaeus, 1758). The sequence continues at coordinate 8,471 of JAAAKL020012198.1, forward strand.
ACAACTTATTATCTTATTAATATGGCCAACCACGTCTAGCCTCGGGCTTTGAAGTAACCTAAATATGATTAGCTAAAACCCTGAAATAGGTAAAGCCCTGAATCTACGACTCTTTAACTCTGGTGTAAGTTATTACGATTTTGAGTCTAACCTTTCAAGATTTAAACAGATCAATAATGCGAAAACACTAACCAAGTGTTAAATACTGGTCCCATTTTAAAAGGAAAGAGCCTTTCAAGTATTAAATCAGTCTAAACTTTGATATGTGAATAAAATGGTGCAAGTGATAAACTAAGCTACTATTAGTTGCAAATATATGTACGTTTTGATATCTTTCACCTATATATGTTCACGTGACAGTTTTATTGGCTAAATATTGAAGGCCATCTGCATGCCCAATAAGTACTTCACCCACACTGAAATCGATTTCATCAACTGATATTTTTTTCCAATATAAATTGGATGTGTTCACAGTGCTGTGTATGAAATAGTTAAACATCTGTGCACCTAATCCTTTTGATATAAGATACCCCTCGGAGAAAGAGGCATCTGAATAGCATACGAAAAGGAGAGAATGAAATTTATGACTAACTGTGCTTTAATAGAATCAAGCAGAATTTGGACTGCTTGCTGACAGCCCAAGTTTCAGAAACCGACAAACCATTAGATTACAAAATAGTTTCGCTGATTAACCAATATTACCATGCTCTTGTTTGTTAATATCTTACACACCTAAAGGCAAATTAGGCTGTAATTGGCAATGTGGGTGTATTTGGACAGGTACTGTTTAACTGATTCTTGCTTCTGTAAACCCAGTTCTGATGTTTGTCAAAATTGCTATCCAAGCAGTTTGTTTTTCAAAGCTAACAATATCAAATACCATGCAATTCCTTGCTTTAGTCTGAAATATTACAATGGCTTAAGGGCCTAATCTCATTCCCACTCTTTAAGTTCTGCCTATTTTGTCCTTATAGATCTATATGTTTGGCAGTTAATTGGGCTCTTAGAACACCAGGCTACATCAACTCAAACCAACACAAACTTTGGACACTCAAGGTTGCTGATAGCATTACATCTTGAGAGTATATCATTACTCCACTAAGACTTACAACGTTTTACATTGAAATGCTCTGATATTTAAAAAATGGGAAACATAATCGTATCACACACTATGTAGCAATTTGTTTAGCGTACGTACTAGAAGAGCAGCTCCACACTTGTCCGCAAGTGCTATAGCTGAATCTTTTTCACAAATGACACCAAACCTGTCTGAAAATTTCAAACCAGGATATTTTCTTTGTAAGTCACCACCATCAATAATCTCGAAGTTTTGTCCAGTTCTCTGCAGTATTCTTTTAACTTTGTCCACAGAAGCACCAGTCTTATAGTCAATGAAGAGAATTTCTGATGGCCTGAAAGAGAAAGAATGGCATGAAATGTGAACGTAAAACCTTTCTACTTCATCATGTTTTGACAGTGAATCAGAAGGATGAACATATAGGACTCCTGAAGCTTACAATATGTTATGTCTGCAAAAAAGGAGATGACACAATTTAGCAGAGAAAGCGACTGTGAAGCATAAATGCACACAAGAAGAACTACCACACCAAATCACAATCACACCCTGAGAGATAAGAGAAACATACATAAATCATTAATGAAAGCATGCCTTTAAATACATATAAAAGATTAAGCTTTCAGTAACAAAGACACGTGTAAGTAGGCATTACTATTTTGATTGTGTCTCACATACTTTCACATTTTCAAGCATAAATAAAAGTTTTTGTTTTGCCCTAGAAGTGCAAGGAAGAGGGTCCTTCCATTACATATTGTAAATTGAAATTTCAATACATTCATGCACAGAAAGAACTGACATTACAATCCTCATGTAAATTACAATTTTCCTAGACTCAGTCTCTCCTGATTATCTTTAAGTTCAAATTGTTCCATAAACTGGTAAAGAAGGCTTCATATCCACAACAAGTTTACTCACAGTCATAGTTTCTATTCGTCAGTGGTGGTCTCAGAAGTTCTACTAAAGAAATAAAACAATGTAATTTCAACAAGCAAAAGGGGATTCCCACCGTTGCCTTCATTGGAAAAATAACAACAATTTAAGGGGAAGGCTCTGACTTAAGTACCCATATACGAGATAGCAGAATTCTATAGAGGCAGGAACTCTGCAACAAAAAATACGTGCAGCTTGAGCAAGTAGTTAGCACTACTAGCTGAACTTTCTATGGAGATGTCTGTAGATATGATGCTGAGATAGCACAAGCTGATGCTGCTTTACTACCTAATTTTGGTAGATATTTTTACATTTTAGGAGCCCTAGAAGATCCAGATGAGTAGTGGTATCACATGCCATTTAAGCACAGTGCTTCATTCATGAGCAGATTGTAACCTATACAGGCATCTACTGAAAATGTTTGTATTTGAACATCAGCAGGTAATTTCCATCAAGCTGGACAATGGCATATTATTTCTTAAAGTGTGACAGGAGCAAGGCAGTACGATGTCCCAATTTCTGTTAGGTGAGTTATAAGGCTAATACTTCAAAAGAAGATAATTGTATTTCAAATCATTCAACTACTTATTAACCGATACTCCAGGTATCTGAACGAGTGAATACCTTTCCAAGAAGAGATGAGGTCATCTAATAGGTATTCTCACAATGCTCAGATTTGCTATAGATTTTAACTACGAAACAGCATCCCTCCTTCCCCTAGACAAAACTACTGATATGAGATTAATACAAAATCACTTGCTACGAATTATACTATAAGTAGGTAATTGCTGATTAAAAACTAGACTAGAGGTTACTAGCATACCAACCTTGCTTATGTGGCTTCATTTCTCCATTGCTCAAAAACATAGTCTTTTCAATAGAAATGCATAGCATGAATTGTGACTAGTCTGCTACAAATGTGTTCCTCTGAATGTGCTGTTTCATTTTGCTATTGAATCGATTTATTGGTATGTGTGTCCTCTGAAAGCTTTTTCATATGGGACTATTTTTGAGTAATCAAACGTTCATAGTTCTGTGCTGTCAACATGCTTCCTTTTCTCTTTACGAAAGTACATAGAGTTGGATTTAAGGCTGGACCTAGTTTGTCTCTTATCCCTTGTCAAATTAATACACGATCTCCTTCAGTGATACATATAAAAGACAAAGGTTAGAGTGTGCAGGCCAGTTCAGGGCCAATTACGCAAGAAATTTGTTTTTTGAGTCAAAAATATGATTCTCTTGATAAAATAGATCTTCCATATATATATTTAGCTGCAGGGATCTTGTATTTCAAGACAAGTTGTTTCTTGGATGGTAAAACAGTGAGTTCTGTTCCTTGCTTTGGATTTCTTAGCATTTCCAAAGGCAATAAACCTGTCCGACTATGAAGAGCTGCCCTTTAGTGACTTTAAAACATCAAGAGTTCTTGCTTCAAATTTCCTGTGTCAAGCATGGCATAACAAGTTGCCTTTCCCAAAGTATCTACACAGTGCTACGTTTCACAGCTAGCCTTGGGTCACAATGGCATTATTTTACAGAGCTTAATACCTGTATAACTACACTGCAAGGTAAACTGTTTTGAATTAAATGATGAACCATTATCTGATTTAAATCACTTGCCTTACAAAAATAAAATCAACTTTTGAAAGTACGGACTTTGCTGATGTAATGTATATTACTTCAATTTCTGAACAGCAACTAAGATCTTCAATCATGACTATAAGGCATTCCCCTGTCCTGAGGGACCACAGAAATGAATTGATATTTCTTTCCATGGGTGACTATGTAGTGGTCTGGCTTGCAGCAGCTTGACATAATTTTTGTGCCATTTGCTTGGCATGGGACACAACTTGATTACTTTCTTGATTAATGTCTCAAATATACTTACTTACTTACTCGTCGGTTTTACTTCCCTTTCTTCCCCGTGTCCGAGGGTTAGAAGTTCTGCCATGTCGTCCAGGTCTGATATTCGCACACCACCACTCCTGATCTATAGCTCGTTCAGCTTTGAGGCCAGTGCTTTTCAGGTCTTCACTGATGCAGTCGGTCCATCTTTTCTGTGGGCGACCTCTAGGTTGGGAGCCCGGGATGACAATACTCTCAACTTTTCTAGGCCACTCATTTTGGTCCATGCGCTGAAGGTGACCATACCAGTGCAACCTATTCCACCGCATGACCTCCTCGACACCAGCTAGACCCAGTCTAGCCCTCAAAGACTGTAGAAGGTCTCTGTTAGCAAGTTTAGAAGCACAGATCCAGCGGATCATGGCGTGATCACTGCGGGCTAATCTGGCAATATCCTTAGCTGTCACTGGCCATGTCTCACTAGTGTGGAGAAGAAAGCTCCTTACACATGCCTGGTAAACATGGCCTTTGTTGTGCAGTGAGATGCCACGACATGTAAGGATGGGGAGAAGATCTCTAAACTCTTTCCATGCCAATCTTATCCTGGCAGTTGTGGCGCCATAGCAGCCCCCTCTCTCATCAGTTACATCACCTAGGTAGCAGAACGAGGAGACACTTTCCATTTGTTCTCCATCTATCTCCAAGTGGGTAAGAACAGGAGCAGTTTCTGTGGGGATCAAACCCATACAGCGTCTGCACTTGAAGCTTGGGTCTTCCACGAGTCGACCCTTCCGGTCAGTACAGGCTTTATGTACCCAGTGATTACATGATGTGCACTGTATGGAGTTATTGCCCAC
>JAAAKL020012199.1:0-13180 GCA_010016065.2 Carybdea cf. marsupialis auct. non (Linnaeus, 1758)
CAAACTTTTCAGGCAAGATGGGAAGAAGATTATTTATTCATCAAGTTCAAAGGCAAGCCAATGTGCCTGTTTTGCTTAGAAGCCATGGCAGTCATGAAAGACTTCAATTTGAGTCGCCACTACAACACCTTGCGCAAAGTTAAATATGAGAAATACACCGGAGCTGCAAAGGCCGCTATGGTAACCGACTTGAAATCAAAAGTATACCAAAAGCAGTAACTTTTCACCAGAACCGCAACGACACAAGAGTCGGCTCTCAAAGCCTCTTATGCTGTTTCGCTCGAGCTTGTCAAGGCAAAAAAGCCATTATCAGATGGGGAAATTGTGAAGGGGTGCGCCATAGAAATGGCTTACAGAAAATGCTGTTATTTAAAATTCTACTGTAACTTCTCTCATATTGATTAGTTGAAGTGTATGGTCAGTGCATGGTCATGTGGCCCCCGGATGGTGGTGGTGAAATAATCTGGCCCTCTTTATTACAGAAGTTGCCCATCCCTGATCTATGAGAACCGCTTGACTAAGTATCGCCTTCTGTGATTTTGTCATGTGCATTTCAGTCATTTAAAATCCTGTGGAGTAAATATTGCTTTTGTTGTAGGTATTTGGCTTACACGGCATCGTACCGTTGAAGAATTTAACCATATGGTGATGAATTTCTTTTTTGATCCAATTTAGAATTGACCTTAGACCATATATTTAGCACATTAAAACTTTCTTGACCCGATGAAGTATCTTCTCGGAGTTTTTGGATGATAAAAATGTTTGAAACGCTTCGCAAATTATAAATGAGGGCCAAAATGGAACAAGTTCGGACGCGGAAAAATTGAAATAGCAATTTTCAAATCTGAAGTTACACGCCTCTTCTTCTAGATATTAGGACGTTGGACTAAAACCCTCGAAGCAATCATGTCCTATACATGTTCAATTGTGACTGACCCCTCACGTACCCTGGCTAAAGTTCAGTTACCCTTCCTACTAAACCTAAATGGCGCTGTCCCCACTGTACAACGATCGTTTCCACTTCCTTTGTTTCTTCCCTACTAGTAGCAGATGTTTCATTTCTACCTTGCAGCGGCTACGAATTTTTCGACTTGTTTGCCGACATTGGCAGGGTAACGAGCCAAGCTGCTGTTTCTTCCATCTGTGATGATCAGCGGACAAATCTTGTTCAGCCCAGAATACAAGATTTGCCGTCAATGCGGTTTTAGAAGACTGGGTTTGAAAAAGTAGTTTTCGTGTTGCAGAAAGTACAGACGTGATGAATTCGAGCTTAAAAGGGACTTGTGATAACCGCGTTCTAAAAGGCTGTACTTACAAAAATTGAAGAACGACAAGTAATTTTCTCATGCAAACCACATACGTATACAGAAGCCCTTAATCTTGGCGAGTTGTTGCCAAGCGCCATAATTGATAAGTCCTACTTAACAAACCGCCTTTCGATTACAAAGAGAAGATGTTGGGAACAAACAGATAGTGTGGAACGAAGAATCCTCGCTTGGATTTAAGCATACACGTAACAGATGTTGTGTATACATACTATATATATATACATAACTATTCAGGACGATTATCTGAACATACGAGAGTGCTCGATTCATAAATGCCTAGAGGTATAGAAAAAGACACTAAATGATGAAAATTGGAATTTTCAAATCCCATCTTTTAGTGTCTCTTTCTATATATATATATATGGCAGTGGTAAGTATTACAAAGCAGTGGTAAAAAAAGAAATAGCGAAATACCGCAGTTACCTTAGGTTTCGCGTCCTGTCTGCTGACGTTCCGTAGACGTTCCTCAATACATGTTGGTATATATATAAGTATATATATTATATAGGTTTATTGGTTTATTGCTCTTTGCTTTGCGTTCACTTTCAAAATTATTGCCGGACATTAACATACTCAGTGAAAAGTTCAAGGAAACTTACTCTCATCCTGTTCGAAACCTGGACGTGTTCTAAATAGAACACGGACTGGTGTTTTCCGATTTGGTGAACGATACATGTATTCTTATGGCCGTGTTATGTCTTACATATTTCACACAACGTGCACAGACTGGTGAATTGATGACTCCGTATGAGATGCGACGTAATGATGTAAATGTGACGTAGCGGGGTATGAGAATTTTGATTGGATCTTCGTAATTGTGCAAGAATCCTCTTGATTTACAGTTTAACTTTGGGTGTTTGGCTGCAGTAGTGAAAAGCAGTGCACTGTACTAGACTAAGATGCAGCTGCTGTTGCTTTAGCTGACGTATTTTTGTGCATGTGTTTTAGGTGTTGCGGAAGACTTCGGGCCGATCATGATGCAGAAGCTTGAGAATAGAACGGAAGTTGAGGGTGCTTATGTGGACATGTCATGCATAGCTTCGGGAAGGTAACATATATTATTTTTTCACCATTTTAAAACGGTTTTATTATCTTGTTCTATTTGATACTGGTCAATGTAAAAGTGTCCAGTTTTGATTTTGGTGTAATGCACAATGAAGCTATCAATGTGCCTTTTACAGTCAATTTTATCATTATACAACAAAATAAATAGATCCGAACAGATTCAGGGTAGGCAGAGAATGAAATTTTTCTTTAAAACAAAGTTAACTCTCTCTCGTAACCCAAAGCTCCTTAATAAAGGACGCTAAAGTGATCTGTAGAAGGTATTTGGAAATGATGCTGAGATGAGTAATTTTAATGGTTAATACAACAGATATGATACAATAATGTATTATAGTTTTGGACTTCTTTTAGATAACTTTATGCAAAATACGAGTACAATGACAGAATAGCCAGTGTTATTATATTGCGCTCTACCTAGAGTCAACAGATGGAGTGGCGTTGAATATTATGGTTAGGGGAACGTGATACTTTGGAAGCAAAGGCTAGATGCAAGCTGGAGAGGATTGGTATGCCCACAAATAGTTTTTATGGCGACTTGAAGAGGCCAACAGAAGGAATTGATAAGGAAAAAAAACACAATCAGTACAGAGAGAAGAGAGAACTAGAATTCCTTTTTATAGGACGCCAATTTTTTGCCAACTTTAAGTTAAGACCCCCACTACCAACACTGTCTGCTTTATAAATGCAAAAGAGACGAATCTGATTTCACATAGTTGCAAGGAAACGCTAGATATGTTAAGAAGAAACAAAGACTTAATAAAATTTGTGCATTAATTCGGTGGTTAGTAGATCATACGTCTACAATAGTCAAATGTTACTTGCAATACGTGACGTGGTACTAGCAATGAGTCACGTAGTATTTGCAATGAGTCACGTGGTATTTATAACGAGTCACGTGGTGCTTGTAATGAGTCACGTGGTACTTGTAATGAGTCACGTGGTACTTACAATCACAGTAGTCCGGAGCCTAGGGTCCACAAATACTACTGCAGGAGCCCATTACCTATTACATATCGGATCGAGTGCACGACGATTTCTGTTGTTTTGGATCGTTATACCAAAAGTAGATCAACAAATGACGCAGAAGTGACATTTTTATCGGTGAAATTACTAATGAAGCTTTAAGTAATATCTATAACGCGCACGCACGGACTTGATATGGCTCTTGTATCCGCTAATATGTCCACGCATGTAAAATTCCTTACACAAAATGGGGTCCGCCCGAAAAGAAAAACGTTGCCGAGCAATGCCTATTATGACAATATCGCCGGACATTCTTTGTCACTTTAAGGCAAATCAAGATTTTTATGTTAAACTGTTTCATATACAGTGATTTTACTATACTACAACAAGGGACAAAAAGACTGGAAGTCATCTGATCTATGAAAAAGGAATGAAGATGGTGTCCGAAATTTAGCCTGATATTAATTTATACGTTGTCGTCCCTTTTTTCAGACCAACACCCACAATGAAATGGTACCGAGGGAATGAAGAACTAACTGGAAGACCTTATATTTTAACGGATTCGAACTTGAAGCTTAGTATTCGACCATTGTCTAAGGCATATGAAGGCATGTACAAGTGTGAAGCTACAAGCACATATGGTGGTAAAGACAGAAAGGTGTTCTCAATGGCGTATTTGAAAGTAGAAGGTATGTTCGGTACTTCGTTTCCATTTTAGCATGAAGTTTTGGTGTTATTTGTTTATTCTTGTGTGTGTAATTCCAGAAATTGCAAGAACTACTAATACTGATACGATAACAGAGCTGGTAAAAGTAGATTCACTTCAAAATCTCTCACGTTTTAGAACTTTCAGCCCCGTTCGTTGTCGTTCTCGCTTGCTATTCCACTGGTATCCAGCTCGACTCTTGGTTTGCTTTACCATCAATTTACGACGAGTGCCCCCCCCCCCCCCTCATTATTACGTCTTAAATGAAATTAGAAACATGGCAAACCTAATCTCACTTAAGCACTCCTTAGCCTTCTGGAGACCCACAAGGGTCCATTTAGGTTTTAAGGAAAACCGAGAAGACCCGAGCGGTTGCCACAGAACCCATTCTAAGACATGAAAGGGATTCAAAGACCTAGAGAGATCACGAACACCCACTCGCAATTTAATGATCTAAGACCTAGAAAGGTCACGAACACCCACTCGCAATTTGAAGATCTAAGACCTAGAAAGGTCACAAACACCCACTCGCAATTTAAAGATCTAAAAGAATTGTCAAGACTCGAGATTTTTTTAACAGAAACAGTTTCAAGTAGTTTCAAGCACTCAAGGATCCACAACTATTTCGAAGAACTGGAAGATTTATGAGAGCCTGCAATGTTTCAAAAGGCCAACAAGGGTTTAACCCTTCTGCTCCTGGGGGCGGATTTCCTTCTTCTCTTCAGATATGTGGCTAAAATTTATTTTTATTTATTCAATATTTTGTTTTCATTTCTTTCGGAGAGGTTTTTCAGTCATAGATTGTAAAGAATTTCTCAAAGACATTTTAAGAAGAAGTGGACGGAAGGGATATATACGTTCTAACCTCGTGTGATTTCATTTTCGTACCCCTACAGGAGAGAAATAACTTGCCCACTGGTGTCTCTTTCTGATTTTAAAAAGTATTTTAAAAAATACCCTACTTTAGGGGCGGAATGTGGCTAATTTAGAAAAATATTTGAAGCAAATACGCAACAACGAAATATACAGCATGTTTGTCAACAAGTTGTAGTTATGGTAGAGTACGTGTGCAATGTTTCTGCATAATCGCATGAGTGGTTACTGGCAAAAACTGGGAAAGTCGGATTTCGGATCCTTGCACCAGTGGGGTAAACGACATCGAAGTTACTGAAGCTACTGCTAGGTAGCAAAAAACCAACATTTGTAGGACAATGCTCAACCAATTTTTTAATTTGACTTTACATGTTTCTCCTACAGTAAAACCCTCCTGGAAGACAGAACTTCAAGACGTCACAAAAACCGAGGGAGCCACCCTCACCGAAGTCTGCAGCGCAGCTGGAGATCCGAAGCCTAAATACGCCTGGTTTAAATCTGGAAAAATAGTAAAGAGCGGGTAAGAGTTTGAAGTGTCGATCAACGTGTTCCCATACTGAGAATTATAAAGAGTATTGATTGTGCAATACGTCATCTGTTCTTATACCACTCGCGTTAAACCAGTACCGTACATTCTAGGCGTCATTTAGTGAAGGAAGAATCGATAAAATTAATGTAGGACTGTCATTCGAATAGCAATAGTTTTCTTTCTTCAATACTTTAACAAAATATCCCACGATTCAAAGTAAAGCCAAACCTGGTAACATTAAGTAGTCACAGGTGAAGAATTTTGGAAGATGTTACAATATTAAACAGTTGAGACCCTAAGGTCGTAGTGTATGGAGTAGTTTCACCGCAAAGGAGGAGTCATTCCCTCAACGCTGATGCATTATAGTACAGTTGTGGAAGCTACACATGGTCTAAGGGCTGTTACTCCTAATGAGACATTATTCTAGTCCACTTCAGTATCCCTTTGAGTTTTATCGTCTTTTAAATAAATAAGCGGCGAATTTGGCAATTTTTTGGAATTTAAATATGTAAATATAGTCACATTTTAAGCCTAGAAAACTTGATTTCTCATTTATTTAACTACCTTACTTAATTTAACGGCCCCGCAAGATTTCCGGGAGATTCTATGAAATGCTCCAGAATTCTTTGGGAATGTCTTGCAATTTTATTTAAAAAATCTTTGGCCGGCATCCTGTTAATGTTAGACCATGTACCAAATCGGATTCTCTCTGCAAATTTATATTATTTTGAAGACTTTAAGAAGATGAATAAACAGTTGCAAGATTTGGCAAAATATCGCCGATTGCTCTATTCTTGAAATCAGATTTGTTAGCGATTTCTACAAAGCTAACAAATTTTTGCAGCACACGAACTATGGCCTCTTAAACTCGAAAAATCCACCCTATTTATACAGAGTGAGGTATAAATGTCGGTATGCCGCCTATTGTGTGAAGATATTAGTGGGTTTTTTTTAATCCATGTTGGGCGACCAGTACAGAGTTTACTCACAATTTTATGGGATGAGATGCAGTGGCAATTTGGGGACGGTAAGTCAATTTTTATGGACACGAAAAGGCAATTTTATTATTTCGTCTACAACAAAATTTTATGTGCACATGTGAATTCTGCTATTCTTACTTCTATAATTCCCCAATTAGCGCTTTCTTATGGCAAAAGAGTACCTCCTCTTGTGCTACGTAACGACCCCTGCCCCATTTGCGTAGACACTCTGCGTCTCAACCCCCAAATTTGATATCCTACGGTTGATAAATGAACAAGTAGCAGACACCATTTTTAATAGCAGCCATGCTTGTATAATTAGTTACATAGTGGTTGTTTCAAACAATATTATGACCATAGAAACCAGTATAAGGACGTTTCTCTTTTTCTGTGAATAATGCACAATAACTAACGAGATGGTACTTGGTAGTGCGCATGCGTCCGCCATGTGACGTATCTGTACGCTTGGATATCATAAATGTCAATAATATACATAGAATACTGAGAATGAATAGCAAAGATATAAAATTGCCCCATATCTTACGCTATTAATTTTGTATTTAACAAATATTACTCTTTTTATTTAGGGAGAATGTTAAAATCGATTCCGGATCAATGATAATCAGCCAGCTGACAGTTAACGACTCAGGAACATACCAATGTTCCGCAATGAACAAGCATGGTACCATATACAGCTCAATGACACTCACTGTAAAAAGTAAGGAACTGCAAACGTTACTAACCTTTGGTGCGTAGTTATGGAAGGGCAGGGTAATATGGAGGGGTGGTAAATTTTCAGAGGTAAAGAAAGTGGAGGAATTATAATGAGAAATAAGGGGGTGGATTATTTTGCAATGATTCGTGACATTTGGGGAATAATTTAGAGTTAAGCATTTATCATCACTTGCTCTCCCAGTTCCTTGCAAAAAGTAACAGGATCCGGTAAAGTTGATTTGATATGTGGTCTAGACTCTATTTTCCAGCGAGCTTCCAGGTCATTTTCGTCTTTCAAAAATTCTCTCACATAGGTGACATTAGGCGCCATTTGGATGAGTTACTCGGATTTTGGGTGACAATGCATAGAGTTAGGGTATAATGCAATTTTCTACATCTTTGAAATAGCCAAAGATGCAGAATCAAACCAACATAATCATGGAACCTCACCCTACAATTAACCATAAAAGAGTAGGATGCTAATTGTACCTGTGTTAATTTTACATATATTAAATTACGTTTTCCACCTTTTTACTTTAAAATACTCAAAAAAATCCAGAATTGTTAATTTTATTATAGTTTGCTTTGCAAAATACAAAAGTCAGTATATGTTTGGCTTATGTAGGGGTCATTTGATCATGCTTTCTTTACGTGGAGTTATCATAGAAGTTATAACGGGGAAATCCGACTTCGATAAGAAGTTTTGAATCTCAGATTGGAAATGAAGTCGTTTATTACTTTTAGTCTTTTGATCGGGTCCCCTCATGATACGTAGAAATTTTAACTGCCTGCACCTGATCCCAAATTCCACACGTTGAGGATTTCGAACCACTGCAATTGCTTATGCTATGACGAACTCACCAGACGTCAGGTGCCTTGAAAGCAAGATTCCCTGGCTCGATACCCAGTGGTGATAGTTTCAGAATAGAATTTTCATCATCAGCAGCAGCACCAGCATCAGCATTTTCTTCATCATCATCGTGCTCTTTATCATAATAATCATAATCACCATCATTATCATGATGATTGTGATGAAGATGATGGTGATGGTGATGATGGTGATGATGATGATGATGATGATGATGATGATGGTGATGATGATGTTGATGATGATGATAATGATGATGATGATGATGATGATGTTGATGATATTGATGATGTTGATGATGATGATGATGATGATGATGAGGAGGAGGAGGAGGAGGAGGAGAAGGAGGAGGAGGAGAAGCATGAGGAGGAGGATACCGATGATGATGATAATGATGTTGGTGAGTAAATGGAAGCATGGAATGATTTGACCGCATTGTTATTCTCTAACGTTTCAAGGGATGTTGTAACATTTGTGATTATTCTTTGGATAATCTAATATATAAAAAGGAAGTATGTCACCAAGTCGGCTCGGACTGGACCTAAATGGCTGCGTGTGGTCCGCCAACTGAGCTAGGTTGCGCTAGATGATAACAAAATCTATTTTATTAGTTGCCACATCAACTCTCGATTCTCCGCCGGTGGATATCGACCTCCTGCTACTAGGCTTTAGAGATATGGCTATCTTCGACTTGAAAATGGGAGTACTGCAACTTGTCCTGTAAATATGGCAAAACGCCATTGAAAGTTGCAAAATATTTCTGGAAGAGAGATTTTGTCATAATAAAGTTTGAACTTGACAATGGTGTTATTTGTGAGTATTTTGTAATCACAGATCATTGGCTGCCCTTCCCAATTTTTATAACTTTTACTCTCGCTCCTTGTATTCATTACAGAGGTAACAACTCCTGCGCCGACAACTACTAAAGCAACCACAACACAATCCACTGCACCAACAACGGAAAAGACAGCACCCAAGACGTCTCCCACTACACGTCCGACTACTCGCGCAACCACAGCTTCCAAAACAGTGAGTCCCAAAGCGCAGAATAGAAAAGTTACAGATAACGATGGAAATTCTGCTTCTTCAGTTGCTCTTGGATTAGTATTGCTATTAGTTCCCATAAATATGGTTATACAATATGTATGAATGGATAGAGACGGGCCACTTGGTATATGCAGCTTGCACTTTTTTGTAACATTATTGGATTTGTTTAAATTAAAAACGATGCACACGAAGGCAAGATGAACTCCAGAAACAATTGAACATCATAGTAAGATAAAAAGGTTATGGGCCCTTAAAGTCATTGCTTTATCATATCAGCATGCGTGAGGTAGCATTGACGATTGTATTCGCTTTTTATAAGTCCGCCAGGAAGAGGTTGCTGTTACAGTGAGTACCTAAGTCTTCTTCGACAAGTTTGTGACCTTGTTTTGCAATAAACTATACTTGATCAAGATCACAGTGCTTTTTTCAAACATATTAGCACTGCTATAGTGACTCAGATTTTTGACTCAGATTTAGATCTATGTACCTCGGTTGAGGCACAACAAGGCAATGGATTTATGGATGCATGTTCAAAAATGCCTAATTGCAGTTAAGGAGGGACGTAATAATTGTTGCGGAGACTATCTGTCCCGTGAAGAGATCAATATTAGACGAGCTTTATAATGGCAGTGCTTCAGAAGTCTTGGTTAAACTATCCGTAGCTGCTGCGAATTCGCAGACAATTTCACTAGCAAACTAATGTACTGAGAAGACGTAGCGGCAGTATTCGATGAAGTTGTACTGCTCAATTGTAACGAAGAATAATGTTGGAATGATGAAGGCTATAATGATGTGTTTCGATTCAATGGCATTGCCTTTTCAAAGACAGAACTTTTAGTAAATGATAAGAAACTAAAGCGATCGAATGATACGAAGAGAACACGATTTGTTGATGTTAGTGCAAGATGGTGTACAGATCTTGCTTCTTGTTTATTACTCGTATTGTAGATTTAAGTGCTTTACTGTTACACCATGAGTGTAAAGTATCAACTTTACGACATCTGTGCAGTGCTATAGTAGGAGGTGAGGTAGACGCAGTCGAACTCTTTTCATGCCCAGGTTACTCATTTTTTCGACCTATTCTTTCTTTTTATTGACGTAAACACTTTCAAATTCTTCATTAATGCATAAAAATGAGATTCGCATTAAGATTTCACAGTTTTTGCTCCTCAATTCCCAACGTTAAATACACCTATCACTTCCAATACTACTACCACAGCGTCACGGTATGCATGTGCGTCGTTCAATTTAGTATACGTCATAGCTCTTCAACCACATTGAATCCAGAAAGTACCCAGCATTCAAGAAAGCACTAAAAGGCAGCGTATCGACAGGACCTAGAAATGGAAATGCCATTTTCCTTCTCATAGTGGGCATGGAGAGCTTATTAAGCATAAGAACATGGTGGCAGTTTCATATTGGAGGGAGGGGGCTGCTAAGTACAAAGACGTGGAGACGCCTTTCACATAAGTGTAGCAGTGTCTTAATATCTATAACAAAACATTTTGTCGCCCCCCCATATATATATAGGTGTCGTCTCTACAACTTCATGCATAACATAGGGGGTCGATATCAAATAGCTTGCATTCTCGGGACATGGTGCTTTTTCGTCACTGTACAGCGACACCTTATTGCCACCATTCTTACGTTGAGATCATAAGAAGTGGCAACTACCTGATATGAGATGATCAATACATTGGTAGTGAATGCGATCCTACTGAAGCCCAATAGTACGACTCAAAACGTGTGACACCTTGTATGGCCGCTTTCTGCTGCACAAGGGGTGCAGGTAGATCAGCAAGAGAGCAAATTCTGGTACTCCTCAAATGTTATCACTCAATTATTGTTTTTATAGTGTAATTATTAGACTAGCTTTTTCTGGATCATATTTGACTACTAATGGACATAAGTGCCGTTAATAGACTTAAAGAGACATTCTCTGAAGTTTAAATTGCCTCTCATCAATCATTTGATTAATTAAAATGGAGACAAGTTTCTAAAAGACATAAGATGATGAACTTTTCAATCAGATGGTGTGCGTAGTTGTCGTTTCAGGCTGCTAAGTCCTTGATAATCTGTTTTGCTGGCAGCACCATGAGTATTGTTGTGTTTACAGAACGTGACGATTGACAGCAACTGACATGGGTTTTAATATGCAAGATTATGTTTGATTCTCCGTTAAGTTGTACGACGTTAGATCTAAGGTTTTGGAGGTCTAGTATAGCAAGTGGGTTTTTTTGACAGTTTACTCTGATCACTTGAATTGCTGTTGTAAGGTAGAATTTTGGACTTTCAAATATGGTGACTGAAGTATTGTGGTCTTGTAGCATCTTGTTAACGTCTCGTGATAATGAAGACTAGATGCAACATTGATCAGAAACGTACACGATAAGCTGCTTTAATAAAATACAAGGGAGTTGAAACAACTCTTTGTTTTAATCGCTTTGTGACTGGAATGTCGATGTAGGCTAGCAAGATGATAACATTCTGATTTGACATCTCAAGCTATGAAAAGTACGAAACCTCACAGAATTTTTTATACTTCCGCTATACTCATAATTTGATGGTTACCACCAGATTGCATCTGTTGCAATATTCCTGGTAATCCCTGTCAGTTGCACACGTCGAGTTGATTGATTTAAATATAAGTAACATTAACGCTCTATTGCTCCCTCAGTATAATATATTACAATTTTGGGATCCTTTCGCCCACTTGTAGTTCACACCAATCCTTTCAAGGTTAACCTGGTAACTTGTCAACTTGTTGCGGACATACATTCACAAGAACATCGTCGTTAGAAACTTTATGAACCTGTTAGAATTGATTGGAATTAGGTTGCAGCTTTTGCCTCGACTATTCATGACAACACTTTGCAACACTTGACAACATCTGACAACCCCTGACAACACTTTGACAACCTTTGACAACACTTAAACAACCCTTGGCGACACGTTGAAAACACTTTGAAAACACTCTGACAACACTTTACAACACTTAAACAACACTTTAACAACAATTGATAACACGTGAATGGCCAAGCAGATCATATTGATGAAAAATTATCATAGACCGCACCACGCGTCGCAAGAACAAGAGTTTATTATACGAGTATGATCGTTATTGTAAAATGTTGCTGTAAGCAGTACAGAGCTTCGATTCAGAAATGTTCAAAAGTTTTGTTAGAATGGACAGTAGATATCCAAAATTTTTATTAGAAATAAGTGTTTCTTAATCAATTTCTTTTCGTAGTACTTGTTGCAATACAGATAGATGAAAACACTTAAAATAGATGAAAGCACTTGAACTAGTTTAATGGTTACCTACCTTGTGGCGGTTTTAAGAGGTGTGAGACCCTTGGCCAAATGATTATTTCGGGGATCGTATAACGTCGTCTTTCACGCTAAGGTTCAGAGAAGATCGTGCTTGGGGTAGGTGGAACAGGTTGGGTTTGGGGCGCTGGCTCAGTGGTTCCCTCTGCAGATTTGAGTTCAGAGGGTTCTAGGTTCAAATCCCACTCAGGGCGATTTGAAAATTTGCCTGTTTCATCAATTTGTAAACTGAACCATCAAGCTGGCCACCAACCCAGCGGGTCATCCTTCCGGGGTCGACAAATGGGAACCATTTCATACAAGAGTACATACAAGAGTGTCACCGCCTGATAGTCCACGTTGAGAAGCGTCCTTTGTATATCCCAACTACCCTTTATTCATTAGTTACGCAGTCTGCTGTCTTTTTTCCCTCGAGTGGTCTCGTTATCAATTTTCCTCGTACTTCCTCTGGCTTATGCAGAGGGAAAGTGTGACGTCAAGATTTTGAAAGTGTTTGAATTATGGAAAAATACTCCATTTTCGTGTTGCCCTAGTAGTAAGAACTTCAACACTAAAATATCAGCTCTCAAAAGTTTTAAATCTCTCAAACAAAACGTTATTATTTGATGGCTGGATCCTAACGAAAAGGAACCAAGGAATATTAACAATTTTGAGGAGCGATTTTGAGAGTCAAACGCCTCTAGTCTGTCATTTTGGGAAACAGCCTATTTAAGGGTGGTATTTAGATATCTGGAGTCAAATCGTACTATTTCCTAAACTATTAATTTGTGGCGTCAT
>JAAAKL020012200.1:0-13178 GCA_010016065.2 Carybdea cf. marsupialis auct. non (Linnaeus, 1758)
CACAAAGTGTAGTGATGTTCGCTCAAGCGAAGGAAGGATTGGCAGACCGCACTCGTGCTACGTTACTCGGTAAATTCACGACTTGATGCCTGCAGTTTGGCTGGCACCCATGACTGCTCTAGTAACTGATATGTTATGATGTTACTGAACCACGGGTAGAGATAATAGGAAAAAAGTGCTCTGCATTAACTAGGAGGTGCATGCTATCTCCGAGGGTGCACATGGGTAAGAGACTGAAAATTGGGCTGATATTCCGGATGGTAAGGATTGAATTGGGTTGTAACAGCTTTTAATACCTCGAAGGTGATAGATAAGGACAGGAGGGACGCCATTGTCAAGGACGCACACAGTCGGAAAATAAAGAAGGGACTTCATCTGATGCGTAATGCTCGGCAAGGAAAACGCTTGCAGTGGCATGAAAGGAAGCTATCGTTAAAAGAGATGTGAGAGTAGGAGTAAGCCTGGTTTACTCTACTTATGATGTGCTGTCGTCTCTAGCCAGCCTGATGAGTTGGAATGGAGCAGATGATGGGAAATGCACATGCTACGGTACGGAACAATAAGGTTTATGCTGTCATGCTCCAATATGAACCTGAGCAAAAGGAGGTACATCTCAAGACATTAATGCGTTTTTTCCCCGATCGCGTGATGTAAATATAAAATCAAATAGATATGTCACAAACTGTTATTTTCCTGTACAGGAGCTATATTCCTATTGTAGAAGGACATTCTGCAGTAGTGACGCAGAAAACTCTGTATGAGAGCGAGGTTCAGAAATGACTTTGCAAGGCATTGTAGTTTTACGTCATTATAGTTGTAATAATTGGTAGATATTATAGTAATGTTCAGCCTTATTCTGTTAAATACACGTTTTAGTTAATTATGTAATCAGTTCTGGTTTTGGAGGAGAGTTTAAGAGAGCGGTTAGAGTTCATTAGGCAGGAGAGGATGTTTCCAAGATAGTGAACATAGGAAGGGTAAGGCGATTAGGAAAGAGATGGGAGGTAAAATAAAAGGTTGATATAGATCTTGATAAGCTGATAATATTCCCCATAGCAGGGACTTAAAGTGGCAGAAGGGCCAAAGGGGGAGCCGATTTAAATAACTCATAAACGCATATCATAAGGAAGGGTGAATGGTGAATCATAGAAAGCATAGAAGAGGATATATGGGATGGGATTCATTTCAAGGGAAGTAAAACTATTGAGGGAGGCAATGCAGAAGGCTGCAAGAAAGCATTCTTTTAAAGAAAAATAAAGACGGTGCAAAGTGAATTGACACTGCTGGTTTCACAGCTGCTTGTGGAGTGTTTATAAATGAAACAGTGAATCACACATCAATAACGTGTTGCCAAAAAAAGAGTCTGTACGAATGTTGAAGAGGCTTTATAGATGAGTGGCCAGGCCACAGTGACGATACTGTCGGAAGATTACAGGTCGAAACAGTGCCACAGGCCTCTTGTAAAGACTTAAACAGGCATGATTCAATTTTGAAGCTACTGACTGGAAAGCGCTGGAAGGAACTGGTGAGTATCACCGTTGTATCTCTTCCTCATGACTGTAAATGCTGGCTTGTGTCAGTAATGTTATTATTTGCATAATCATAAATGTAAAACTTTTGAAACTATCACGCCAAAACAGAATGAGTTTATAAAACTCAAGTACTTTGCTCACTAAATAAGAAGCCTTGCTGCTTCTCTTCAAAAGCCACTATAATGAAACAAACACTCCTCTTCTTCACCTCCCATATAGGCCTACTGATTAAGGATTTAAAAGGCATAAAATGCATTAACAAAATGCATAAATTTGATGATTCTGCATAAAGCGGGTTGATCCTTGTGGAATGTGTGGCTAACAGGTTTTGAGTTATGTAATACTCTGTGAAAGCTGCCAAAGATGGATGCATGGAGGGTACACAACCCAGACGGAAAGGGAGCAACCACAGATCGGAAGATATTTTCAATCGTTGAGATGTAAAAGGAAAGTGTATTGCGGTAGTAATGTAGTAGTAGAGGACGGTGTTTCTGTAAGGAAATTTCAGCAGGATAGTGCAATATGTTTGCTACCTATTGAACACCATCTGTGGTGGGATTTGAAGTGAAGTAGTTATGGCAAAGAGAGTGGCTATGATGGGTGCAATTTAAATATCTATTGCCAGTATCACTTGGTAGATGACCGATTGAGAACCTAATGAAAAGTGCTAGAGAAAATGTATGGTTGATTTAGCTCGGTCGAAAGAGAGGACAGCTAGATTTGGCCTGAAGTACACAAATCATACATGTCATAAGGAGAAGCGAAATGGCTAGATCATATTTTGAGAAGAGACAGGAGAATGGCCAAAACACGAGCTCTTATGTTGAGGTGAAAAGAAAAATGGCAGTAAGAATGTCAACAATGAAATAGAAAGATGCAACTCTGAGGGGTGTGTAGGCCGGTTGTTCTGCGCAAAGGGGATGCTGTTGACTCGAAGAGGTGGGGAAGCAGGGTATATTAATGAAAGGAATGGCTATCAGCAGAAGAAAGAAAGAAAGCTGATAAAAGTCAGTCCTGATAATGATAATGATGCAAGCATCGTTAGGGATTCTGGGATGCTCCTTCACAGCGGAAGTCTGCCTACACCTTTTGCGTTGTCTCAACAAGGAATGTTGCCAAATGTCTTTCAATTACTCAGAATTACAATCTCTACAACATCTATATTCCGTTCCTTTATTAGTTAACAGTTGATAAAGATGAAGTTGATATCATAAATTGAGGTTTTATAAAAGTAAAATAAGAATTGCACAACCGTTCTGTTGATCATTTAGGGGTACATTGGGCCACCCCTTCCCCTGGAGAATGATAATCACATTAACTTGTCCAGTGTTTATGACAGGATGGCAGGATGTGATAATAGTACAAAGCTTGAAGTAGTGTAAAATATCCTAAATACCCAATTTCGGCTGTAAAGAGTTAAATTTTTGCAAACGCATTGCAAAAAATATTCATTATGCGTTTGTCTTCATACTTCATACAATCTGATTACTGCTCTGCCTGAAAGTTTGATTGACCTGAAGCGCCAACACCTAATAAACGTACTTAAAAGAACAATGATACTGTGTTCGTAGTGGGTTGAGGTACTAGTTGCTAAGTTGCCCCAACAATTTCTGTAGGCCCCTTGTGGAACTTTGGACATTAGTTAGGAAACACAAGTTGCGTGGTAGTGTTTTTGAAGGCAGAGGCTATATTCTATGCGGTGGGAAAGTGTGACGATTTTGAAAAGGCTTGAATTACGGGAAAAGTACACAATTTTCATGTTGCCTTATTAGTAAGAACGTCAACGGCCAAAATTGACAGTGTTGCCCTTTCCCAACTCCGAGATATCAGCTTTCAAAGTTTTAAATCTCTCTAGCAAAACCTTGCTATTTGATGCTTGTTTCTAACGTAAGGAACCATGGAATATTAACAAGTTTTGACCAGAGATTTTAAAATTCAAACGCCTCTAGTTTAAACACTATATTCACTACAGATCTGGTATTTTGTGAAACAACCTATTACGGGGAGACTTTTAGATATCTGGAGTTAAATCTTGTTTTTTCCAAAACTTTTGATTTGTGACGTCATCACTTTCCCTCCGCATTATTGTCATTTCGCAAATATTGAAAACTCGTTTCCCTTAAAATATCGGGGGCTAGGGGAGCCTTGTGTGTAATGATGCTTATTCCACGGAGACTCACTTGGTCAATCCAATTTAACATGACGGGGGTCAGCCGTTCACTTCGACTGGTACTATTTTCACTTGAGCACTTTACCGATCAACGTAGTGTATCAGCTCCCGTCGATTGTAAGAATGTTGACCATTGATTTAATAATTGCTAATAGACTATTAGATCAATGATGTTGACCTCCTTATTGACGAACGAATGTCTCGTCCATGGCAAATAAACAGACAGCTGATGCACACACATCGAAATCGCAATACACAGCACGAGTATATATAGGGCTGTATATTATGAATAAAAAGTAAACAATAAATGTTTATTTGCTTTCATTAAGTTGTTTAGGCCTATAGCATATTACTTGTCTTGTAAGTCTCATTTCATTCGGACAATTTTTTGTGATTTCTAAGGGGGGTTGGGGTACGAAAAACTCTAGTGAACCGGATAACTGTAGGAAGATGTTAACTGGAATTTTACAAGTGTAATAAAAGAACATAGGCCTACCCGTAGTTCGTGTTGCGCATAAAGCCCAAAATAGCACAGCTCAACCTTTGCACCTGACCAGGTTCTTCCGGCGCATTGACAAGTAACGCTACTCCGGTGGTTGCTAGAGTTGAAATCCAATCATACTGAGTCTTGCCGTCTTCAAGAACTGAATCAAATTCAAATCTCCGTATGTTTCCTTGGAGTTCATTTTTCCAGAGAACCTTCTGCAGCCCTTCCACGTTCATAGGTTTGATGTCAGCTTTGGTTTTTGGTAAAATACGATCCTTGAGCCACTTTGTGCTGAAGCTACTTTGATGTTCGTTATCCCAGATAATTTGCAAAGACTTGCCATCTCCAGATATTTTGACACTAGATGGTTTTACATGCAAATCAACTTCCCTTGCAGTGTCAAGTAAACGTTGTTTTGACGACTGATGAAAGCACAATGGGCATTGACAATTATCCCTCAAAAAGATGAATGGATAAACTGCATCTTCTCCATCCTGCCACTTGACGAATAAAAAGCCTTGCTCTTTATCTATCTTGAAACTAGCTAGGCCCGTCATCTGATTGGATGATTTCAGGCTCATGCTATCTACTGAAAAGGTATATTTCCTTACCTGGAAAAATCTGTTTAAGTAGAAGAAACTGGCACAGCACGGAAGTTGTTCCTTTGCTGCATAAGCAGCAAGAAAGGTCACATTGAGCTTACTACAAAGCCTTGAATCTAATGCTTGATTGATTCGTGGCCACATGCCAACTATCTGTTTCATTCGCATCATTTCTTTTTTCACAAGGCCAAGGTTGATAGTTCAACTGCTGAAGATAGTTAGTTGTCAAAGAAAGAGCAACATTACATCTCTCGGTGTGTTTGGTGCTTTCGCAAATTGCCGTTGCTTACAAGTACCTGGATTCATTAAAGCTCATGTATGGAAATTCAAGACAATAACCTTTAGGATGCAAGGTATGCATCACAAACACTCTCATTGAGGCAGAACAGGTCATGCGTAGACAGAAAGAGAAAGTTCTCCTTATGGTTGAACAATGTCCTCCTCATGGCATGAAATCTCTGGGGGCATTACTAAAACATAGCATTTGAAAGACTGATTCTGGTTATGAACTTGGCACTTTTTCAACTACAAAAATCCAATCTGAAAGAATTTGGTTAGACGTCTGAAGTTCTGAGCACTAGTTGTATCAAATACTGCAATTGTTACTCTTCAAAAATCTATTCTTTACTCTATAAGCTAATTCAGAGCCCCGACGTTAGATCTATAAATACAAAAAACATAAACATACACATAAACACAATCCAAGTAACAGAAAATGCCTCATGCATAATTATCAGGAGTACCACACCCCCCATTTTTAGCAGCCTTCAACTACGAAATTATCCCTCTAGATGAAATTGTCATTAAAATATCAAGGATTTGGCTTCCTAGTCCTAGCTGATCGCCTGGGAACATTGTCCATGTTACTATCAGTCTTAGTGGTGTCATCTGAATCTGTCCCAGGTTCCTCATCGTCCTTTGTAAAGCGACTAAAGCGACGATGCCATTGCTGCAACTCTTCCTTCTCATTGCTCATATTGCTAAGACTCCATTCATTGAACTCTCCCAAACATACTTTGACATCATCTGGGTGCTTCCTGTATATAGATCCATCACTTTGTCGTTGCACCACCAGAATGCTCCCCTGTCCCACTATGTGAATCACTTTGAATGGATCAGGAATGAACGTTGGGTCAAATTTTGATAGCTTTCTATGGTTTCAGATCATGACCGTGTCTCCAATTGCTATACTTGTCTTAAAACGAAATTTACTGTTATTTATTTCCTCCTGTCGTTTCCTTTTCGCTACTAGATCCTTACAGCGGCTGTTTTCCACTGTTTTCCATCCTCGTCGCCATACTGCAATTGTTACTCTTCAAAAATCTATTCTTGACATTATAAGCTAATTGAGAGCCCCGACGTTAGATCTATAAATACAAAAAAACATAAACATACACATAAACACAATCCAAGTAACAGAAAATGCCTAGTACATACTTGTCAGGAGTACCACAAGTTAAACCATAGAATTATCTAAAGACTAGGATGGAAACGAAGCTTAAATCATTTCGCGCCCAAATCCAAGTTGTGGTAAGAAGCCAGCTAACAAGAGAATCTTACCGTCACTGTGCTCGGAAAGAACTTCTTGCATTGCACTTTCTCTCCCATGATTTTGACGATTGACTCTGTGGATACACTTAAACGGTACATCGATGATGTCATGTTGTGACAGGCGTTAGATTTTTTCCAGAGATATTGCATAGATTATCGCAACTGCGTAGATGTTGAACGGAGTAGTGCTGCTTGATTTAAATCGTTTTTGTCTACAACAGACCAGAGCGTGTGGCCGTGTGGCCTAAAAGATTGCTTTGAAAACCACCGACCCGGGTTCGATTCCAATGCTGAGAAGCTTCGACAACTTCTCTTTGCCATAGTCACGGGGCCTACCCAGTCCATGTGAGGGAAAATTGGGGAGACGGAAACTCAAGAAGCCCGTCGGATGGATTGTACCTGTGTTTGGACAGCCCAGCCTTGTCACACATGTGTGTCACGCTGAACATGCTTGAAGAACTCGTGAAGGGTACAAGTAACTGTGGTCTACTCAGCTACTTTCACTCTAATTCACTGAGTAGGTTGCTCAGCAGATCAAACAGTTGAGATCTCATACGTTGGCATCGACGGGAGAATCTATCATAGGACCAGAATCAACATAGTTGATGTAGTACATTTCTAACTCGGTGCATGTAATTAATTCCGCTTCTATGCAGTCAGCATCAGGCAAACTCAACCTAGCACACTTTTTCCATCGGCTAAAAATTACCTTTTAAATGATTTAGCAATGTCACAGCTAGACAACACGTAAGGCACTGTTTTTAACATTTTCAGTTTGTCACTTCACAGGCGTTTACTCGTTTATGTGACTGACCTACGGCTTCACGTCAGTCTAATTATCTCGTGTTTATTCTTGTAATTCCACCACGTGTATATATTTCCAGTTCAGTAGTGTATGTTCCAGTTGATTGTTCCCCAGTGCGTCTCAGTTACAAATGCTCTCTAATTATCTTTGTTTCATCCTTCATCCCTCGATATCTACGCGTATCTTCCAACAACTGTTTCATTAACAAATCAGATTTACGTTGTTCTAGTATCAACTCCATTATTGCGCCGCTAGATTTAAGAGGTCTCTGCCTTATGGCAAAAGAAGGGTAACGTAATATGTTACCCGATTCTCATACTATTATCGTTTGCAAGCGCAGAAAAGCATGCTTAACTAAGCATCGACCCTATATGAGTCATATGGGCGGCATGATCCCTTATCCCCATCAATCTCTTCGTGACCCATCAATTGTTTCACAAAAATTTATTTACGACCCCCTACTTGATACAAAATATGTATTTTCCAATATTTCAGTTAATGCAAACACACACTTTGTTGAAGTCATAACAAAGTACCCTGCGTCATTTTTTTCAAATGCTACCACAGCATTCTGTCTTGAGGTCTCTTACTACTGTAGATTCAAATGATATAAGCAGCTTCCCACGTTACCCAAATACGGCCAAAAACAGGAAATGGGCCCAAAAGAATACCCTGTCAAACCATAAGAATATTAATGTAAATGTAAGCTGTACAATGCATAAACACACAAGATTTTCTGGTATTTTTATATCTATATAAACCAAGCAACGTTAACATATAGATTGCTTTTAAAAATTTTACACTTAAAATCCTGGACAATGCAGTTCTGCGCAAACGCTACCACTGAACAAAGTAGAAACGTCTCGCTATCCCATCGGTAGATCTCTTTGGCTTTATTAGCGCATTTCCTACTGGTATTTGTTGGGGAAAACAAACCAGACACGTAACAGTACTGGAGGTGTCAAAATAGTTTCTAAATGATGTGTCCAACACCAGGATGACATGCCAAATTTATAAGTAATTGGGAGTATTAATGATGCCCCTCAAGTTCTACGTTCGCGAAAGATTCAATTATCGTAAGTCCCTGCATTGAGGTACATAACTTACTAATTTGAAGGACAATGACTTAATCATCTTGTTAATCCTCGGCCTCGCAGTAGGATGACGAGTGTGATAATTATATTAATAATTCTTCATTTCACAACTGTTAAAATTGCGAGGCAATACACCCTTTCATTTACTTACACAAAGATTCAATAGCAAACTTGCTACAGTTACACCTCTTCCGGAAATGTAAATTACGAATTCCAATAGATAGTCCATTCCAGGAAGAATTGAAGTGATACATAACCATAGAAATAGTAAGACTTATTATTTCTACAATATCAAACACACGCCCAACGGTACAATAAAAAACATTTTTCTTTTCCATATCACAGTTACCTATGGATACGGCCTCGATACGACTTCAGTTTACCTCAGTTTGATGTATGTTTACTGTCACATTTGACAACAGGGCCCGCAATTAGAACGGGGAACTTCGGTACATTGATAGTCAAGAAGTGAAGCAGAAACAGTTCGAGTAAACAAGCAGAAAAAGAAGCGAAAGACCTAACTCAATAGCCAAAGTACCGCGATCGTATTTACGAAATGGTAAGGTGATTCTTACGTGCAATTCTAAGATAGTCGCTCTTTTCAACTCAGCCACAAATACCGGTAGTAAATCATAAAGGTTGCTACAAAGAAGGGAGGGAGGGGGGAGATGGGACAAGGGAGAACTGGGACGTTCCTGGTAACTAGGCAACGGCTATGAGGACATGATTTCTTGATGCATGTCGAAGCAGTTTGAGGCCTCCTTCTTTTCACGTGTATTTCAATTTGAAGGTTAGACCCTTCAGGCAAGTACAGCGTTTCCCTTTACTTTTTCGTTACTATAAGTTACTTTTCCTCTTCAACGTTTCTTCTTATTTTTGATTGTTTGCATTAACAAAACATTAGCCACCCTAACCAATGTATTGTTGAATATCTTCCTATAAAAAGGTAAGGCACTCGAGTTGTTGCAATCTGATCTTATTACATAGCATGCATTACTTTATACATGTTGAGTATGGGGAGAAGTGGGACAGCATGACCTAGATATCCTCGTGGCATTTACATTGCAACGTCGACACTTGAAATTAAGCGATAACACTGGAAAAGCACTCATAAAAGAAAATCAAAAGCCGAAAACTTGGAGCTGCTAAAGAAAAAAGACAACTACTGAAGGCCGCTGTTGTAGAAATCTTACCAGAAGACGACGGCATCGACGAGGAATTCGTCATGGAAGACACCGATGATGACTCTTACCGGGAAAGTGAGGGTGAAGTAATAGAAGTTTATCTGAGTTGCTTTTAATCAGTTGGACGTTAAGCACCATGATTTTTTTCAGTATAATTCAGACAAGAGAAAACTGGACGGTAAGACATAGGCCTATATTTGTGTGACAAAGGTAAACGAGTTTGATGATGGTGGTAATGTCGTGGTCGATTGCCTAGAAAAAGCTAAGATGTGGCAACTAAATTTATGGAGCCAGTTGTAACTAATAAACACCAATTATCAAGGAATTAAATTCAAGCTATTCTTCCAAACGATCGGGATGGGGACCAAGATCTCGCACCAAAAATGCAGTATTTTCCCACATTAATTTTGGGAGGTTAGACATCAGCTAAAGAAGATACTCCCGGTATACTTCCTGTAGATATAATAAGGCAATGGGGAACAATGGATGTTTATATATACTTGCACTGTTTGCTTTGTAAAGCCAGAAGAACCCGCAGAAATCTTGCATAAGTAGGCTTCAGTGTTTTAGACTGCATCCCACTTCTACCAAAGGGCTGTCCCATTTCTCCCCGTAGTGTCTCAAGTCTCCCCAATTTTGTTGTGAAATTAAAAAAGGTAAAAAATTACAACACCTTTTCAAACTTTCCGGATTAGGTGCTTACAGTAGTTGCATATGCTTAAAGAAGATAATTATTGCCATCACATATTGATTGCCATTACATATTGAATTGAAATCGGAAGCTAAATCGGATTTTCTCACTTTGGATGAAAAATGTCCCAGTTCTCCCCAGTCTCCCCTACTGCAAAAAAAGATAGTGACTTTATAGAAGTATGAAATATCCAAAGATAATGGCAAAGAAGAGACCTTGTTGAAACTGCTAAATATATTGTCCAAAATCCTGACGTGTCAGAAGAGCAGGTAATGGACACATGTGGAGACAACGTCATCCGGTACTATAACATTAATCACCACGCTGCAAGACAACTGTAACAAGAAATAACGACACAGGCGATCAAGGACAAACTAATCGACGCGCAACTCAGAACTTGGCAGCAGAGACTACAGAGAATAACAAACCAGGGACCACAGGCTCCAGAGATCATATGGATATGGGATGCAGAAAACTGCAAAGAAAATTTGGGCGAAATAGACACCATAGAGAGCCAAAAACCAGCATTTGGCAATGAGACACCCGTAGATGAAACACCAAACTCATACACCTTCTCAAATCAAGAAGACGGACAAACAGTAGCAGCAGCACTTTCAGCAAGTGACCCTTTCTACCTAGATCTTGGCATTCAAACCGATAAAAACCTAGGCAGCTTTCTAAGGAACTTTGATCCGTTAACTACAGAAGCTAGTGTACTGTTGCTCCAAGCAACGTTATCCACAACGTGTTCTATGACAATCGGACGGAAATTTGTTTTTAAGAGCTACAATTTGTGTTTGCTATTTGCAAAGCTATAAGCAAAACATCAGTTTTAAGACAGAATGGATACTAGAGAAAAGTGGAAATACGTGAAAAACATTACTAGAAATTCTCTCATTTCCTGCGAGAGAAGAATAAACCTGTTGTTTAGACTCGAACCAGTTAAATTATTGTATACAGGGTAGTGAATTCTGGAGACAAATATTCACGATATACCAATGTGTAAACGCCTTATGAAATTCTATGAAACCAATAAGTTACCGTTTGGAGAAATTACCCTAAGGAATAAACACTTCGAAACATCTTGCCTTTCCATTGAAGGAAGATTGGCTAGTTAATTTAATAAAATAAATCTCAGCGCAAAGACGGTTCGGATTTAGCCCATACCGCAACGTACAGTAGTAAACAAACCTGGCGGGTTATAGCAAAGCCGAGAAATACAATTGGAATAGAGTATTAACACTATACAAATTTTTTTGTGTGTTCATGCAATGTTGTTCCCATGACCTCAAAATTCAGTTTATGCAATCCGCCGTCGTATTTTACAAGGAATCTGTTATGTATTGAATTGGTCACAACTGTTTCTTTCAGGGAAAACTTTAGTGTTTTGTGTAGCACCTAAATTTAGGCTGCATTTTAGGGGGAACTGCTCCCCTGGTGTCCGCTTGCGATTATAAACCATTTTCTAGATAAATAGGCCATATACTGTGTTCAGTTGATGTCACACTAACAATTTAATCCTGTAGAAGACAGTAGAGATATGAGAAACTGTTACACCTGGGCTGCATGGCGCTGGATTTAAATCTTAATTTCTGACGATTAGAAATGATTGTATTATAAATTAATGGTGTACAAATGTTTAAATTACCGGAAATAATTCATTCATTTCTCTTTCTTGTGCGTGGATCAAGAAACCCACAAATACAATTGACTACAATGAAGTCAAAGACAGTTCCCTTACAATGACATGTTTTTCACGAAACATGTAAGAGTTTCGCCAATCTGAGGGAAGATGTGCTACCGACTGATGGCGATTCTATTTCTCACTAATATAATGGTGCAAAAGTTATTTTTTAAACAATGACATCCTACTATCATAAGCGTATTTCATTATATCAGGATCGTTTTACCTGTGGACGAGGTCATGAAAACAAAGTGTTTCTGTGCCTTCTTCACTGGTGCCCTTCAAAGCCATTTATTGCAGCAGCGATCTTTATTAATACGGAGTCAATAGCATGGTCAACAGAGAGTTCAACTACGTGACTGAAGGAAGCCTCGATTTCGTTGTAAGGATACCTGTTAACAATTATGTTTATAAAGACAATAAAACCTCGTTTTGAATTAGACTCTTGTTTACCAGAAAAAACTAGCACCCTTATCAGCTCGGATTTAAGGACCATTATTCATTCTTTAACTTAAGTATCCCTTTCTTCGTATTCTGTTTAAACAAATGTTATCTCAAGTGATTTGGTACCTTAGAAATACAGGACACTCGAAAGTATCATCTACGGAAAGTAAAACCCATGGTTAGCCGGTATTAAATTGTCACTATTGATAGAAGAGTACAAAGAAGAACAAAGAATATCGATTAATAATCTCGTAGAAGTTAGTCAATGGATGTATATAGAAGCAGGGGAAGAGTAGGTTGTATGAAAACCTGTATCTTAAATATCTGGTGGTTGAACAAACTTCAGACACGTGCATAATCTCGGTAACACTAACACCATCGGTTGTCAAAGACTGGTGAATTTTTATTCGGTTGATCAGAGTGAACTTCAAAGACATTTTAACTCTATCCCTTTTGCCTTGTTTTCTTGGTGTCTCTCTTTGAAATATAATAGCTTCAGGTTACACGGCCTGACACAACATCAAAGACTGATAAGAAAGGAGAGAAAACAAGGGCCTTAACAAAGGTTAGCACAAAGGTTAGAATAAAGTAAGTAGCAGCAGCAACCACAACGGCAATATAATAGGGATCGTGGGTTACTTCCAGAGGCTTTCCTGAAAGACATATTGGCGCTTTGCAAGTCAGCCTGTAGCTATCGCTCTAGGGAACGACATAATTTGATTTAAAGGATCACATGCATGCAGAAGAGGCGTGGTAGCGAAATGACAAGCATTTGTTGTAGCAGCATGAAAAGTTGTAAGTAGTAGTAGTAATAGTAGTAGTAGTAAAAGTAGAAGTAGTAGTAGAAGTAGTAGTAGTAGTAGTAGTAGTAGTATAAATAGTAGTAGAAATAGAAATAATAGTGGTAGTAGTAGTAGTAATAGAAGTAGTAGTA
>JAAAKL020012201.1:0-13177 GCA_010016065.2 Carybdea cf. marsupialis auct. non (Linnaeus, 1758)
CGTCCACAACAGAAGAAAAAAATAAATAATTTTATTTTAAACTTCAATTTATTGTGGTGTATTCTCAAACCAATAATCTCAATATACCGGAATATCGGTGTGTGCTTATGATACATGTATTTTCAGTAGCTTACAAGTGCTGGGTTCTTCCATACCTTGTTTGTTTTACATACGATACAATTTTTTAAACTTCAATGCCATTTACTTGTTAATTCTACTGATGATAATGATGATGATGATAATAATAACAACAAGTACACGCTGGTACTACTTTCCTTGCATTACTCAATGTTCAGCAATCAATACTCTAAATGACTCTATATTTGAAATGTGCAGCTAGTGTTATTGGAGTATTTATCCAAGAAGGTATTATCACACGTTATACAACCATCTAGCTTCACTGAATGCTCGTAGCAAAAGGACTCATTACTTAAAGAATGATATCTATTGCTTTTTTCTGATCCTTCGACGAATTATCGAAAAGACGTCGATTATTCTATAGCACCTCCCTGCAATAAATTTGGCCTTACCAAAAGCACCAATATTTGACATTATGGTAAGCAACTTGGGCTTTTATGTACGTACTTACATTAGCTGAACATGGTTCACTGGTTTTAACAACATGTGTTACCGTTACACTCAGTCTATTTGTGTGCAGTAAACAGTTGTATAAACCTCCTCTACAACTCCTCCCTCTTTTGGACTTCAGAGACAAACTTCTCAGACACTTCATATTTCAAGGAATCCCTGAAGCTTCTGTTATTGTCTACCTTCCGGTCTACTTTATAAAAATTTAGTCAAGTGTAAAAAACTTGGCTCATTCTCCTGACTTACTGTTTCAAAGATTTACTCACTTCTAACATGTAAACAGCAATATTGTAACTTGCACATTAACGTATCCTAATTCAAACAAAAGAATAGAAGCAAAACTCTGTTTTTTGTTCGCTCTAAATTTAAGACACGGTGGAGTGCCGAAGGAAACTTTTGTTTC
Source organism: Carybdea cf. marsupialis auct. non (Linnaeus, 1758) (assembly GCA_010016065.2). Taxonomy (NCBI): domain Eukaryota; kingdom Metazoa; phylum Cnidaria; class Cubozoa; order Carybdeida; family Carybdeidae; genus Carybdea; species Carybdea cf. marsupialis auct. non (Linnaeus, 1758). The sequence goes on from JAAAKL020012201.1 coordinate 992, forward strand.
TTTTGCTTAAAGTGCACTGTCCATGCTCTCATTTCCCCGGTCAATGTTTTTCTTTATTGACCTTTAATAATTGATCTTTGATCTATGATGATTGACCTTTCATTGTTGACTTTGATAATTGATCGTTGATCTACGATGGTTGACCTTTGATTGTTGATCCTTAATTGCTGATATTTGATACCTGATACTTTTGATTGCTACTATATGATTTTTGACGGTTGATCATAATTCGTTGATGATTGATTATATTATTGACCTTTAATACTTGACCTTATATCGCTGATCTTTGATTATTGATTACCATACCCTTAGAGTTGATCTTAATTTACTAACTGTTTATGGCTAATAGACTCTTATCAATCATTGATCGTTGATCATTGATACGTGTTTGAATTCGTCGATTCGTCGATAACTGATTAATACAAAATATTGTAGGTAATGAACCATGCATCAATTTCTTACAAATGACTGTAAAAAATTGCTGTGACCAATGCTAACAATAGCCTTAAGTACATTAGTTTTTGGTGATTGTAAAAAACTGATAGGAAAGGTGATTATAAAAATGACAGGAAAAGATATTTGTTATAAAATGCTGATTTTGAGAAATCTTTTGTTCTAAAAGAGCTTGAGGTAAGGTATGGAGCATAAGTAGAGAGTGATGTATCTTTTTGAAGAGACGGAAAGTTCTCTCTCAAAAGCACAAATCATTTACTTAGATGGGAATGTCTCAACGATTGTCATTTTAGTACAGTCTTGAAAGAAAGTTATATTTGATGCTTCCTCGTAAGATCCTGTTTCTTGTTCAAAGTAAAGAATAACACCTTAATGTCAATTAATCAATACTAATTAGACTAAATATAGTTTCTAAGTGGCTTTTAAAGACGTTAATTACCCTTTAGGATCTTACGATGGAAGCTGAAGGTTGACTCATAAAGCTGCTCGTTTTCCAAATCTAGAAACTCATTTATATAGATATTGCACGAGATAACCTTGTGGCTCATTCCATCCTGGTGCAAATATAAGTACTAAGACCGATATCAAATGAAACAACCTTGCTTACATTGACAAAAATTTATAGTGCGTACTTGAAATTTGATTGAGTAGATTACATAAATGTGGCATCGAATAGATACTAGTGAATAGAACAGTATGTCATCAATGGCTTTCGTAACCGTGACCCACTCTTTCGCAGCGTGTGCTCTACTAGTTGAGCTAGGTAGGCTACGTTGATAACACGATCTGTTTCTCAAGTCGCCTCATTAGCTTCTAATACCCCACCGGGGGACATCGATATCCAGTTCTACGCAGTTTGGAGACCAGCCTCTCTGCGCCATGTGACTTGATCATGGAGGGACTGCCACGGGTTCGAATCTCGTTGCTGAAATACATCGATGTTTCTCAAGTATCTATTCAAACGTATCATTTCAGACTGTGCTTTTAAAAAATCATCTAGTCAAGCCTGCTTGTTGAGATGTTTACTAACAATAGAGAACGAAAAGAAGTATTATTAAAGTAAGAAATAGTTGCAAGACGAAAAAGTTAACAAAGGCTTAAAGTTGTGAGAATGAAATATTAGGAGCAATTTATGTTCTGAAATTAAAGCATTTTGCTAATCTTAGAAATTTCAAATAGTTCTGTGCCCTCATACAAAATACTATCGTCCTTACTACCTCCAATTATGAAGAGAAGAGTGATGTTCAACTCAATAGCCACAGAAAGATAGGTGTAAGACACTTACCCTTGAAAAAATTACTATATCTAACCAAATAGCACATCAAAGGTTCCTATCAAAATCTGTAACAACTGTAGGGTATTAATGCATGTACTGTAGAGGTTTCTCATGTAGGAATTCTGAAGGTGCGGAGATTTAATTAATATGTGAATCGGTTAAAATAGTAAGTATTGTTGGAATTTAAGGTAAGGGAATTTAAGCAAACTTAGCAAATTTTAATTTCCACCACACGTTATGAGGGATACCGTGCTCAAATTATTAATAATAATAATACTTTCTTTGTAAAAGAAACAAAATAAGGAAAAAGTGGTAAAGTATGAGACATTATTTTTATCTCAAATAAAGTCGTAATATTTGTTGTTGACATCGTTTGACATTACATCGCACACATAAAAGTAATGGAGTGAGAAGAAACATGACAACTTTAGACGTTACAAGAGCAATCCACGTTATTCAGTAAGAAAGCATGATACCATGAGAAGATGAAAGCAGGGGGTAGATTTTATAATCCGAAAGCCTCAAAGCGAAAAATCCACTACAACAACTACAACAGGATCTTCATCTTTAACATGTGGTTTGAATGATAGTCTAGCAATCTGGAATGGAAAATTGTCATTCCAACGAGGCTATATATTATCATTTACAGTGTTTTTTATGAAATAGATCATACTCTTTGCCATCATTTGGAGTACAGAATTTAAGGTTTAGCATATATTGTAGTAATTCAAGATCCGCAAACTGTTGATTAAAAGATCGTCTTCTAGGGGACATAACAAAGCGAAAAGAACCACTACAACAACTACAACAGGATCTGTATCTTTAACATGTGGTTTGAATGATAGTCTAGCAATCTGGAATGGAAAATTGTCATTGCAAAGAGGATATATATTATCATTTACAGTGTTTTTTATGATTTTTATGATGTGTAGAATCCTAAGATCCGTGGTTTCTACCCCTCGGAACGAGTGCTTGCTGATTCACGTCGTTTTGAGATGAGCTGTCATGGCAATCCTTTTTGGGAAAAATTAGAAGTCAACTTTTCAATAGTTATGTCAGAACTCTACGTTCTTGGAGATAATTAGTTAATCAGTTCTGTTTATCTATTTCAGAAATATTTCGTACCTACGGTTACACTCAATGATATAAAAAACAAGCTTGACAAGAGATGCGGTTTCCTATCTGTCTTAACAATAGTCTGATCTCTTGCAGACACCTGCTTAAATATATAATTGTCTGCCTTTCGCGTTGTTTCCAGCACCCTCTGTATTCTACACTCATTAACCATTTGTGTAGAAGAAAAGTGTCTGCACAAAGTACAAGCAATTTTGAGAACTTAAAAGTATAGAGCTCGTAGAATGGACGAGTAATATGCAAGATTGGACGGTTTGTTTCTATATAACTTTAAAGTACAGATGGTAAGTATAATTTATTTATCAAAACAAAATTCTCGTCACATGCAGCTGAGCTGTTGTGGAAAGATATATCATGCATGGGAATTAATTTTCTCGTCATAGCATAGAATGGTGTGTCTCTTTCAACGTCCTTCATGGATCGAAAGAGTAGACTTGAAAATTTGGTCGCTTTCATAAAGATAGAGTGGAAAACTGTCTAGAATGATTTCTTAGGTAGTAGAGCTTAATGAACGATAGACACGGCCACAACACGTGTTGCAGATGGTCAAACCTTGTCAAAGTAAACAGCTTTATAATGATATGAGAGCTCAAGATGCAATAGATGCGATGCCAAATAGGGATAAGCAAGAAACTTATGTCAAGTTTTGTATATTTATAATTATTTGAAGAAGAGAGGCCAATGTACGTAGCTTGATCTGTAATGTAGCAGCAACGTGCCTACATTTAAAGAACAGCATTTCTATTTTATGACTTTTTACGTTTTGAATAACTATCTGTAGTTGTAACAACTTCAAGCTTAAATTTCTACAGCTAAAATTAAAGGCGTTAAATGGAGTCTCTTGAGAGCAGGATATTCCCACCTGGACAAATCCATCCCTAACTAGTCGGATGACGTCATTTTATTTTTTTATTGTATTCACCCTGATCAATGCCTAAGTCACTTCTAGGAACGGGTTACTTTTCCTTTTCGGATGACAATCTATTCATGCTTACCTTTTCATGCTTACTTTTCATGCAATTTTATGCTTGCTATTCTTGCTATTCTTGCTGTTCATACATGTAGTCCCCCTCTGTCCTATCTCTCGAAACATAGTTACCCACTTCACGAGAGCAGATGACAGAGCACAGTACTTCGGGGATCGTGGCAGGCAAGCTCAAGGTCGGTTCGAACTCATGACCCTTGGAGTGTGAGTCTGACACTCTACCACTATGCCACTACTGTGTATTAGACTTAGTATTAAGGTTGGGATGACAGCCTTTTTGTACTATGAGCGGACGCTTCGCGGGAGGGGAATGTCGCCCACGATGTCAGTTCAACATACATTATACAAAGTTGTCTTCTTACTTAGCACTGTAATATGCATCATTATTTTCTTTGCTTGGTGTGTGGAGGGATAAAACCGTTTTAGAATTTAAGAGCATGTTATCTCACGTATTCCACAAAATTTGTATTTTAGGTCTAGCTAGCACTTATTAATTCCACAGCAGTCAAATTCATGAATTGTTCTTTCACAAAATGAGTTCTTGAGCAGGGAAAATTTATAAATCTTCAATAGGCAAACAATAAATCGAGGTAATATGCTGAGAGTTTGCGCTGAAGTCCTGTTTAATACTTTTATTGGATAAAAACCGTAGTGTTATACAAAGCACAAAACACGTTATACAACCACATTTTTCAGTTACCTACCCATGTCATAAAGTTTGTGTTTGGAGCATATTACTTTTCCTATTCTTTTTAGTCATTTTGTTCTTATTTACAATGTATAGTATGTAATAAGCTATAAAGCTAAATGCTGACCATAAACTATATGTACTGACGTCTAGCAGTATGCGAGGGGCTTCTTGCCGTTGGTTTCATGGCCGTTGTTTTATTGGACACTTACAATGCTAAATAGTAACTTTAACTTAGATAGCATAGTTTTTTGTATCATCACTAAGCATCGTAGAACTTCATTCATAGTTACCCCTCATATCATTTTAGAGAGCTGTACGTTTCCTCTGCCATAGGGAGCTAAGCCAATGTAAGTCAAGAGTAAGCAATGTAGCAAGTTTATCAAGAAGATAACATAATCTCTCGTGAAATATGAGCTTTCTAGTTTTGGTTTCAGTGGATAATGGCAATAATCTAACTTATTATATATAAAATTATTATATATTATATATATAATAAATACTAATTCTTACTGTGTCTGCAAACCTTGCAATCGTGGTAGAAATTTCATCGTGGCCATCTAGGAACTTGCCTCTCGTTGTTTAGTATAGATGACGAGAAGTTCCATGATTAAAGGTTCGATGACAGACATCTAATCGGACGAGAGCATCAAGTAGGCAAAGATAACGTGGGTTATGTAAGGGTCAAAGCAAGTGAAAATGCAGCAATACCCTTTTTGCTTACGATGATTAAAGAAACCACAACAGTGTTAGCAGCGTAATGCAGGCGAGTAGTACAAAGATATGCCAATTGGCATGTTTGTTGGTTATAGGCAAATTATTGCCAACAAAGCTTTGTACAAATTTTAGCATTTTTGAGAACATCTCCAGGAAACGTTTCATGGCAATGTTGCATCACCGAATTAATATTTTAGTATGTTTGAAGTTAAAAATTAAATACTTAAAGTAAAAAACCAGACCGCAGACCCATAAATATTCTCAAAATAGTTTGTCTATCTTAAATTTGCAATGGAAGAACGACTCCAGTTTAAATTGGTAATAAAATTTTCAGTTCAAACACGGACCTACAATTGACCACAGAGCAACAGAGAAGTCATCTCCCCTATCTTTTATGTTTCCTTTATATTAGTGGCATGTGTTCAGCTGTTGTGAAGTAACAAATATCAAAAGTTAGATACATTAACAGTGCACAAGATAGGAAAGGTATATATGTTTCCGAACGTCTCTGTTCCTCATTATCTTAGTTCTATTTTCTGTAGAGATCGCTTCTTTGACTAAGATGCAGAATTAGGTAATCTAGATACCATCTACTGTAATTTGATTGATTTGCATAAGTGAACAACAAATTTTTATATAGTTTATCGATATTAAAAACTAAATACACCAGAATAACATATTTAAGCTTTGGCTTTCAAAAAAACTGCGTGAAAAACAAAAAAGTCAGTATTGGGAGAATTAGAAAATAATCAGACTCCCAGGGTGATACTCAATACCAATACCTGTGGTAAATTCACCATGAGATGCGGCTTTAAATATCTATTCTTGTACATACTGTACAAGAGCCTTCCCGGTTAAGAGCAATCAGTTAGAGTCTACAGTTTCTGACTACCAATAGTGAGGATGGGATAAGACCAGGCAAAATTATCAGTCAGAGACGTCATAACCATTTTCAAAGTGTGTATGTGTGCTTGGGGAGGGGGGATTTAGGCCTTGACTACATAAGTAAAATATCTATCAGGTGTATTCATATGTGATAAGGCTTTAGTAGAAAGTGGGGCATCCGTGCCCCTCCCCCTGGGTTGCCACGGCCCCTTTTGAGTCTTGTGTTTTGTGAGTTGCAACGATGCTATAAAGTTTGCCTCCAAAGCCAAAATTGAATATTCATAGACTGATCGTACGTCAATGGTGCTTCGTAAAGGTATATATAGAGGCGTCTTTTGCATACTGCAGTCTCGGAACGGATGGCATCAAAAACAGTTACAACATTGCGGAGTAAATGTAGAATGTTGGAAAAACAGCACTTTACACCAACACGACAGGATAAATGGAAGATATAAGATTAAAGCAATCCCCTGCCCAACAACCATATAGTTCTTGAAACATATTAAGTTTCAATATGTTATTGACAATTGAAAACAGCTTTCGTGGTTTTGTACATTTTTCTGCTAATTTTTCCCCCTTGTAACTGTAATGGTCCCATAAGGGACAGGACATCAGCTTCTCACTCAGTGGTCTTAAAAGTTTAAATTAAAAATATGTCTAATTTTTTATGAGTTAGTCCTTCGGTTCAGGGGTGAATGTTAATTAAAGGTGTGTATATCAGGATGAAAGGTAAACACTTCTCAATGGAAACCACTCCTAATTTTTCTGAAATGGTACGTCACTTGAGTCTCGTCAATTATGGAACGAGGCGTTGATTAGATTATGTCGAGGAGATTTTACATTGCCTACATACGGCGCTTCCAGTCCATTTTTCTGCGATTCTCATGCGCTCCTGTTGCCTCAACACCAATAGGGCCACTGGTAAACAGTGTAAATTTATTCTCAAAAATACTTAACATAATTTCTTTAAGTGATAGTGTAGTTTTAAGTGAAATTCTTTAGGCGCATGCGTCAGTATGGTGAGCAGTAGGCAGGGACGTAGGAAGCATCTCAACCTTGTGGGGAGGGGGCAAAACAGTCAAAGGGCACTATTTTACTTGCAGAACACTTTACTTTGTGTTGTATTTAAGAGTGACTAAGAGGGCACGTTTTGTTTATTGCAAAACCTTGGGAGGCACGTACGCCCAGTGCCCCCAGTTCTTACGTACCCGGCAATATGGGTTACTTAAAATTATAAAAATTTTGACACTCCTTATTACAGCCTCAGCGTCTCTGAATCGGGGAAAGGATACGTTTGTTCTCGAGGAGCAACTTTAACTATGCAAAGCTGCTTAACACTTCCAGCACTTCAGTTGTTTACCAGTTGCTTAAATATGTCTAAAGAGAATTACTGATATACAAAATTAATGGTGCTAAGTCAGGGTCATGTGAAGAGTCCGTATAGGACCTATAAGCTCGTTTTAGAACTGTTAAATAGATGAGATTTTAATATCTTCCTCGAACTAACTCGTAAACCATGAAGTTATGAAATTATTGTGTTCAAATGAAACATATATGTTTAGTTGCTTATAAAATAATAGATGATTGACTGCTGATGTTTCCGGTGCCCTTTTAAACTGTTTTCTATCCAGAACTGAGTCTAATCTTTTTGATGTTCTCATGTCTTTATCAGTGTTATTTTTCTTAGTCTAACATTCTTGTTAGTGACAAGAACGTCTTCCCCCGCATTTACCTGTTTATAACAAGAAAAAGTTATTACCCTCTGTCTGTGTCTGTCTGTCTGCCTGTCTGTCTGAGTGTCTGTCTGCGTCTGTCTGTCTGTCTGTCCGTCAAGCGTGTTATACTGAGAGATCCACAGTAAATCAATTTCTCATTTGGTGATTAAGTTATCATCAAACCAAAATACACTTTCGGTACCAACTTCAACTTGAATTGGATAAAAGATTGTTTATAGCTGTTAATCTGGATGTGAGGATTTTGTTTGCACCAGTAGTGTTTGGTAGTGATGGGTACTATACTTATTATCGTTAGAACTGGAAAAGTACCTTTAATAATGGATCATTAAATACCTCTACATCTTCTTCCAAATTTCGAGCCAACAACACAATCGCGTTCTTCTTTCGAGAGAGATCTACAAAAGTTTTTGAAAATCATTATGTTAACAGGACATGGTTATGAGTACTTGTGCGTATCACGAGGAAGAGGATATATGAAAAGTGGCAAGCAACGCTCCTCTGTTCATCAATTATAACCTTGACTGAGAAGCGGTGGTCATCGTTGCTATCCCTGGTTAAACCTTGACCACTTCCCTATACTCTATAACACTCAACTACTTATTATTCCATAACAACTGAAAATGTATTTCAATACGAAAAAGCCGAGGGAAGACCGTGTAAATCAGTTGTCATCGTTTATCGTTAATGATGAGTTGAGAAAGATGGAGAGCAGGAGTATCCCTTCAGCCTTAGCTCTTAGAAATTGTATATGCATGAGACATATTCTAAACAACAGTTCTGTGATTATCACAGATTAAACATGCCGGTCTTATTTGATATTATAAACACGCTTCCATATTACTAGGAGCTGACAATTGTATTTGAAGTCGCTTTTCTTTCATGTTGGGATCTTACTCTCGATACAAGGGAATGTACAGATATAATTTTCAGAAGGCCGTTTAACGAGGAACTTAACTTTTAAACACAGAATAGATAGGTTTACATGCTATATCGCTGTTTCCAAGTGAAGTGAAAGTGGATCCACTGATGGCAACAGACAAGACACACAAGTTACATTAATTTGAGAGTTCCTAAATTTTTAATATCTTTCCAGCTGATATTGATTTGCAGTGCGGATGTTTTGGCAAACCCAAGTTCGTTTGCAGCTGGACGAAGAATGATCGTGAACTGCGGTTTGCAAAAAGCTTTCATAATAACACATGAAGTTGTACATGAAAACCAAGTTGTATGAGCGATCAAGATCATCTTTCCCGAGCTCTTGTTTAACATCAAAGTCTGGTTGACCAGTATTTATCACAAAATGAGTCTGTATGTGATCTACAAAGTATTGCAATCTGAATCTGGGATCGAAAGTTCTGTACATGGAGATACTGAAGCGACATCGCGAGGTACCGAAGTATAATTATTTGATATTTGTTGCTTTAATAGCTCTCAGTGTAAAAACATGTTCATTTAATATGTTCAATCTGGCAATTATGATAAGCTTATCAAAGGAGCAAGGTACAAATGTACTTTCTAACATTTGCTTGATATTTGGAAGTCGTGTTTCAGTATAAATAAGAAATTAGCAGGTTGTTTTAACGTTGCTTCGAATGAAAAGCCTCTGCAGAACAGCTGCTGTCATGGAACGTTCATGTTGCTGAGGTGCTATTGGAAACTAGAGAAGAAGGTCTTCATTTCCACCGCAGCCTTATAAATTTCGTAAACTACAAAAACATGAGAAGAGCTTATTTATGAGTTTTAGAGCAAATGTCAGCTATACTACTGGTTCATTCTCAAATAATTGATTTATTTAGAATTATATTTTTGTCGTGTGGCAGCGCAACGCTTAGAAAATACCGTGTTTACGATCTTAATACTATAAGACTATTAATTTTGGCTAGAACATCATTGAGCGGTTGTTTAAATAATCGCACATTCAGTTATAAAAAAAACTATTAAGGTTTGGGAGTTTGATAAGGGGGCAAGCTTGCCTCTAAGACATCATAGGATCCAACTGAATATTTCAATCTTACTTACTTTACAATAATTTAAAAGCACTGTACTTAATAATCACCTATGTGCATACATTTTTCACAAACGTATAGGATGTAATTCTATGCAATACGCCAAAAAATTGCATTGACTTTTAAAATGATGGTTATGGTGGGAGGGGGACGTACCAAAATAAGCAAACTGTCTGTCCGACTGTTTCAACGACCAGTAGGTTTGTTTCCCTAACTTTCGTATTTGGTACAGGTGGACCTAGAGGGTGTAAAACTAAAGGCGTTCATATTTTACTAGCAATAATTTTTGGTACAATTTCTTAAACACCTACAGGTACCTTGATAAACACGACAGTAAATTAACAGCTGTCTATATATAATTAAAGATACTTTCATACAATCTTATTTACGATAAGATGCACATCAATTCTTCAGTACAAGTGATTTGCTATCCAGTAATTTACGATTATCAAATGAATATTGCTTTGCTGTCGGTTTTCTTACTTCAGTTGAGCATAGATGGAAGGGTGGATGTGGGTTCTTTGAGTAGTGTACGTATTTATGCAGGTAGCTAAGAGTAGCGGTAGGTGGCATTCTACGCTGATGATAGAGCACTATTCCCCCTCCCCCTGATCGCCGCCCCATCCCGATGGGTACGGCTAGCTGCGGACCTGCTAGAAGTACTAATAGAGCAATCTCACAAGAACCACACCTCCATAGGCGGGGGTAACATCTTCCATTTTTCCTTACGTTTTCATATTTAAAGAGAAGGTGGTGTTCTGAGAAACGTTGTTGTAACACTCTGGCCTTACGCTATAGTATTTCAAGAAAGAGAGAATCTTTGGTATGGACACGAATTAATGCCCTTAAACTTTAAATTTGAGTATGCGAGGAGCATTTACGCTGGTATAAAGTATATTGAATTAAGACGAATGAGATGCCGTGAAGTATCCCCCCAATCTTAATAATTGTTAAAACTGTACAGGAAAGACAGGGGATTTGAATATATATATGAATTATGTATGAATGACATAATATAAGTGTTGTTTATAATAAGAAGATCCTGAACAAACTTAGCATAAGGGTAGCAAGTATAAACGTGTGGTGTTTTATACTATTAGATTGTTAAATAATGTAAGACAAACACTTTCCGACTCAGTTGTTGCCATAGATGGTAGATGTTTACCATGTCGTGAGTCGTACTCTTTTTCTTTTCTTTTCTTTCTTCTGTCATGACATGATAAATATTTACCACCTATAATGTTAGACTAGCTAAGAGTAGTATTAATTTTCTGAAGAAACTCTAAAGATTTAATGTTGGATGATGATACGAAAATAGCTGGGTGCAAGGTCGGTACAGATGGACTGGAGTTCTCTTTTAAGTCCAAAAAAGTTTACAGTAACGAGATATGTTAAATGCCTGGGAAGCATAGGAGGAATTATTGTGTAAATCTCAAAGAGTGTTTTGCTGCAGCAAGAAATTCTGCGGCAAGAAATTCTGCGGTAAGAAATTCTGCGGCAAGAAATTCTGCGGCTAGAAATTCTGCGGCTAGAAATGCTGCGGCTAGAAATGCTGCGGCTAGAAATGCTGCGGCTAGAAATGCTGCGGCTAGAAAGGCTGCGGCAAGAAGTGTTAAAATTATTCTAAGAAATTTCTTGCCTGTTCAAGAAATGTTAAAACTTTTAATGTAATAGATTACAGAGTTTTCAGCTTGTGGAAAAAATAAATCTTTAAAAAAATGACTTCAGTGGGAATCTTTGCCGTCGCTCAAGTCAATGTCAGTTGCAATTGCTCGGTTAATAGCAAATGCTATCATGGATTCTGAGGACTTCAGCCCACTTCTAATAAGACAGCTCTGAGATGTTCTGCGTGGAGACACTTATTTAAACAGAATAAAGACGGAGATTATCTTAGAGGCATTGAAAGTATGTTGGAATTTTTTTGTGGGAAAACCAAAGTCTGATCTGGAAAAGTGTCCATTTGTTTATGCTAACATTCAATAATGCAGTATTGCTGTATAAATTTTAGCAGTCAACTCCTACATAAAAGTTGTTATCAAGTCTATGCTGACGGATGCTGGTCGGCGGTTGGCAGAGGAGCAAAGCCATAAAACGCATATACATCATACACAGTAATACTGATCGCAAAACCATATTAACATATCATTATGCATGAGTGTTCACCGACAAAGCAAATGTATTAATGAGATCCTTCTTCAGACCTATGTTGAATCTGTTCTCTTTCACTACAGGTGATCGGGAAGTAGTCTAAGTTCTAGTTGGGCGTCAACAGACACGTGACGTGACGTCAACTGACATGCTTTTTA
>JAAAKL020012202.1:1842-13176 GCA_010016065.2 Carybdea cf. marsupialis auct. non (Linnaeus, 1758)
CGAACCATAGTCGAACTGTTTACTTGTTTTCTGAAATCAGAATCTTCCTCTTCCTCTCATATCATACATTTCTCATTCGAACCATAGTCGAACTGTTTACTTGTTTTCTGAAATCAGAATCTTCCTCTTCCTCTCATATCATACATTTCTCATTCGAACCATAGTCGAACTGTTTACTTGTTTTCTGAAATCAGAATCTTCCTCTTCCTCTCATATCATACATTTCTCATTCGAACCATATTCGAACTGTTTACTTGTTTTCTGAAATCAGAGTCTTCCTCTTAATGTGCATTTGATTGATTGATGATATCATAAGATCTGAAGACAATATGGTTACTGCATGTTGAAACATGATCTCTACCGTAGTGGTAAAACAGGGAGTCCTTGAAGTCATAAGTCCTGAATTCTTTTAGCAATTGGCATTGTTTTCATTGTCCGATAAGTACAGTCTTAAAATGCTTCCCATATCTGCATTTCTCGAAACTGTTGCCAATTCAAAATTAAGGTAGACGTTGGCATGTTGCCAAGGGGAGCCAATGAGGGCTTGTCCCATGGATTTTACCTCTAGGCATGTAATAGTAATTTCAAATGGACGAATTAAGTTAGCTTTGCGAGCTTTGAACCGCGTAGACAACAATTTTCCACTAAGTAAAGGGAACAAGATACAAAGTGGTTTTAATTCTACAAAGTGTATTTATCTAAAATGCCCTAATGCAGCAAAAGAGTGTAGAGAAACACGTAGTTAGATCCAGCTTCTTCCAACAAACTCATTAGAATTAACATCACGTTGTAGAAACAGGCCATGACGGATTGTTAAAGGTTACTGAAAGACTGGATATGGCTACTTTATTAGAGACCCCTAAGCATCCAGATTTTATTGCATTGAATCACCATGTTGCTGAGTTGATAATAAGAAACAGGCCCTTTTGCCCGACAATCCTATATTTTCCCGAGAAGTTCTTCCCCTATAAAAGCCACTCGCACGTGCGTTTATGATAGAATTGTACAGAAGAATCATGCACAGCAACAGTAATTTGAAGTTCAAAGAGAAAGAGTCATTGTAGTCAAGTACGTAGTTCATGGAGCTCTTATCTCAGAGTACTAGGGTCGGATTCTCGAAGAGAGCTTGGTGACGTAAAGGAAGGCATCCAGTCGTAAGGTGTTATATGTGTTAGTGGTTAGTGAGTTTCCTATACGCAGTTAAGAGCTCCTAAAGCAATAGCATTAAGATTACATGACCACATAGCTTCATGCAGTAAGTGTGAAATTTGTAAGTTGTTAACAACATTACTTCTTTGTTAGAGTGCTAAAATTCGAATATGCAGCTCCAGATATTTATTCTGGAATCATTTTTCACAATTATACTTTGACAAAGCGTCCCCGAGAAAATACTGGAATGGGAGAATGTCAATGTCTTTGAAATGGTTTGTTTTACGTGCAAGGCAGGGGTGTAAGCTACTCCTTCGTGTAATACTCGAAATCCTAGAATGCTCCTTGAATTTGAATTACATTCATCGAAACTCTGGAATTTACCTTCAAACAAGGGATGGTTGTGAAAATGCAGAGTTTTAAGGAAATATCTTGAGGAATTTGTGGGACTAGTAGACGGATGGCGCATTGATTCTCTATTTGTGCTCAAACTTCTCGTGAAAATAGTGACAACGATGGTATGGAAAGAAAACACAGTCTGCCAATTTTATAGATGAGAAAAATTAAGGAATCACAGAAAAGATTTTATTGCGTATTTAATGACGTGGAGAAGGCATTTGAGAAAGAGTAAATCAAATTAGATTTCCGTCAGAATGTGGTGTTAGCAACAAAAAAGATACCCAACACCAGTTGTATGACCGGAGACCATGATCAGTAGCCTAAAGGAGAGACCTCACAGTTTAACCAGCATTTTCACTGAAGCTTCCATGTTAAGTTCTTTTCTTATCGGATTAGATTGGGATAGAAAGTGGTTTTGTCACCAGATTATGTAGAGGCTCAAAAAAAAGAGAAGTAAAAGAAAATTGGGTTGCTCAGGGAAAGTTGTTCAAGGACAACAAAGTAAACTGCAGCAGAGAACTACTGTGTCAACACTGCTTCGGATTTGCCTTCTTTTAAGACGTCCATCTGGTCACGGTCTGCCAAGTTGATAGCACCTTACACATTTGGCAGTACATAAGTGACTGTCGTCACCTCACCTACGTTTTCAGTTCTATGCTTAAGTCGTTCAGCTGAAGAAACAAAGCTCATGCAATGGTCGAAGTGGGCGAAAGAAACCCACATGTACCTATAAGATAACAAACCAGGCTTTTCATTTCGGAACAACGAGTCATCGTTAGCAGAGGAGTTCCACCCTCGTACAACACTAGAGTTCCAGTCCTCCAACGCCATATTTTTACATCGTGGACAGCCACGTGTTTCTTAATTCTCAGTTTTGTTAGTGTCTACCGATGTTATTCTACACAGTAGTTTCATAGATCTGAACTTACAATGATATTTAAACAATCTATTAGATGGGTTGGTTTGTCTTCCTAAGTCAATAAGTGGTCACCTATGATAAGTATACTTATGGCCCTTAATAAAGCAACGGGCTTGGTTAATCATCTTGGTTGGCCATCTGTCCTTCTGTTCACGTGTTTCGACAAAGCAACACTGAACGATCAAACTAGCATTTAAGATATCCGAGTAGCAATTGTTATTGGGTGCATATCTACTATTTAAGTACATCAGCGTGCCATAATTAACTGTTAGGGGACAGACGTCATTTCGGTTTAGCGAATGTTATTAAAAATAATTTTGTGTTGCAAAAATTGTGAGAGATCTCACCATAAAATGTGGTATTTAAAGCATCTATGAATATGAATAACAGCAAACTGTTGGGAATGATTTACTTTCTTCACTTGCTTTGGATATGCTCTGTTACGACTTATGTTTTCATTTACCCTCTTTATTCTGCTTCCGCCAAGACGAAGTCCGCTGGTGTAAGTTACTTTCTTATCAGCTGGCTCAAGCATTTGTTGACTTTCATCTTCTCTATTTTGACTTTCTAGGATCTAACTATAGGAATCATTTTAATATTAATAGAGTCACAGAATATTGATTCACATAACTCGGCCTTGTCGTAACAATAATATATCCATACAAATCTCGTTTCAGTTCATTTTGTTAACGAGCCCATGTAAACAATGTCTTTTTCTTCTTTGACTTATTAATCCTCAATGTAATTACCACGCCTATACTTTATCGTCAATGTCTTCTATTCATCACATCCCTTTCTTCCAGGTCAAACAAACTCATGTCATTTTCAACTCATTTTCGTCAGCCCCTGTGTACAACATCATCAGTTTGAAATGGCCAGAATAAAATTGAATAGAGAAAAATGAAATTTACCGATAATAATACGTTTGTTAGATACTACGCCTACCATAGTCAGCGTGTGTCAACAGAAAACGTTTCAGGGAAGTCTCTGGAACTTTCATAGTGAAATAGAAAAATTCTAAATAGAACCTACCAAAAATTAGTGTTGCATATTGGAGCGATGGAATGGAAATCATTAGTAAAAATTTGGATCAAGACAGAGCGTTAGATAAGGATGACGAAGAATCTGAATGTACATTCCCTTGGGTATAGTAGAAGTTACTTGTTTTGATTTCTTGACTACAGACTAATAAAAACCATAATTAAGCGAAAAAATCACTATGAAGTACAAACTTTTGAGGAGGAAAACAATTTCTATATATTTTCGTTGATAGACTGTTTACTGATGCAGAAGTATAAATTAAAATCGCATATTACAAGAATAGAATCGAGTAAAAGAATTTTATTGTAGATTTCAGGGGTGATTTAAGGTGCATCTTTATTCCTCAGAGGAGAGGAAACAAAGTTAGTAGTATATTGATGAACCCATTTGAAAAAGGTAATGTTTGATTGTATCAGCTTTCTCACTTGCGCTGATGGTAGGAACATCCACTCAGAGATGAATCCAGTGTCACATAGAAGGTATCTTCAAATATTGCAAAACTCACTATCCCTGGGTACATTTAATATTCTACATCTTTCTGTTTATGTCTCCCTCGTCTTTCTTCATCAGATTCCTCCCACGTCGGAAGCAGCACACCTACGTCTTTCTCTCCTCTTTGGAAGTCAATTTACAGAAACATGAGCTAACTCACGCCTCCCTCCCTCACGCCGCCTTCAGTGAGTCATCAGTGAAGCCATGTTTTTGAAAGAGATGCTTTTCACATTGATTTTGTTCTGGGAAATACTGAAGCCAGTTTACTTTATTCTGCTCTTTATGACTTTTGTTGATCATTTGAAATTACATCTCAATTTTGTTGACACCCAAAGCATTGGTATAGTTTAAATGATGTTATCATTTGTTATGAGCAATGCTTCCATATCTACAAAGATTATTTCTCACCATAGCTCAGTTGGTATTGCGGCACATCATGAATGGATGGGTCCCGGGTTCGAATCCCGGTGGTGACATTTTATTTTTTCTCAACTATCTCTTCAAACTTGAAGCTTCTATATCTGCTAATACATGTCATCTAAAAATTAAGCATAGGTCTTTTGGTGTGATATCATTAGATCATATGACATCATTTTTGACAGTAAACATGAAATTTGTCATGATGAGTTATTTCTCATGACACAAACCCGATTCCACCCACTCCTTTCGACTGCTGTTTATTAGTAAACTGAAGTTTCGTATCTACCCATAGAAAAATAAAAGTATAAGATTAGTGAACACCGATGACAAGGTTACGAGTTTGTCGACAGGGGGGTATGATAGGAAGTCATTAGATTTGATAAATATGTCAAGGTCAGATCTCTCGCTGTTTTAAGAAAGTTTGAAACGCTTTCTATGTTGACTCTTGATAACCCCTGAGTCTTTCTCGTCGTAAACAATCAATGCTTGTAAGCTGTAGTCAGCTTGTGGTGTTCACAGCTGGTTTTCATGCCCCTCTAATGTTCATGCACACAAGAAGGTACCTGCATCTGGTATATTGTTGTCAGCACAATATGTTCAACCCATGCCTTTTTCTGTTTGTATGTATAAGCCTGTTTATGTGATTTTATGACAATAAATACAGAAACTCCCTACCATTCAGTTGAAAGAGAAACAGTTTTGACAATAATGGAGTTACGTCTGCTTTCCTGAAGTTACAAAAGTTGTTTATGAACTAATTCTGTTTATCGCTTGCCATGCCATATTAAGAACAGTATAGATGCTACGATTCCTCTTCCTTCTAATCAAAAAAGTATAGTCAACATCTCGACAGCAGAGAGACAAAGAATTGAAGTTACGTTTTCAACGTTTAGGAAACTTCCTTGCCAGCTGGACGATATTGTGAAAGCTACCCGAGGGGGGCGTTTTCTGTTATCTATTCCAAAACAGGCAATCCATGGGAGATTAAGAGAAGACATCGAGGTGGTTGACGAGAACGTTTAAAAATCTCAAAAAACCCCTATCAGGTTCTACTAAAAATTATCGTTTGCTACAAAGTTTATGGTAGGGAATATTTCTTGTGCTGGAAGATGCATAACACGATAAGAGTACAGTTATCGTGGCCTGCACCTACTTCTTTCACGTATACATTGAGTTGACCTGCATTTTTCCGTCTTTTATATTTTATATATCTATGTTCTCGATTGTTATCTTACGTTTCCTGTATTCGTCTCCTCTATGTGCATTACAACGACTTTGATTAGGTTCCTCTTCTTAATACACTGCACTGATGATGAATGTCACACGCAGATATTTTCATTCCATATGCAGTCCATACTTGTATGAAGCCATCGTAGCATAAAGTTGGACTCAGTAGTCGTAGGGGTCGAATCCCGGTCGGATTGTTGACCAATTGAGACAACTGTGTGCGTATGAATTGCGGGACGTTTCTTGTAACAGTGAAACACGACTCCTGGAACTGTCATCGTTTTTGCTAGTAGTAAGTTAATTAGGGTGACCTATGTGGTAATATGTCACTGACAAACAATAACTCGTCATGGATGCAAAATTGCAACATTATTTACGTATTTTAAAATTTGACTGTTCAGAAGTCCTTGATCCAAACATTGCCAAATGACCACATGGTTTACCTGAATGGCATTTCTTTACTGATTGCAAACTCAATCAGAGTGGAATAATGTTTTAGTCATTGGATTACTCAGTTTGATATTTTAAATAGAGTGATAGCATTCGATATTCTCCTTCTTTTTTTATTTCATATCAAAACCTTTCCTTTTTACCTGAAGTTGTTTAGTTTATAGCGCATTGTATGGTATTTGGCACCATTGTACCAGTGTAGTCAACTAAAAGTGACATCAAATTGTGCTCGTCCCATTGCAAAATGTCCAGATTGGGTAGCTCTTCAAATCAATATTTAAGATAAGTTTTAATCCCCGTACCCATAAAGATTTAAATACGGTTAAGATATTTTCTTTTCTAGCATTTCTTTTTCGTTTCCCTTTTATTTATGCCAGCATTCGCCTCTTGCTAGGAGTTATTCACTTCCTCACCACGGTAGAACTTCACCTCTGCATCTTGTGTTACTTAATAAGTCTTCTTCTGTCGGAACTGAATATGTCATGGTGGACGATTTAAAGCAAGAGAAGTGAAAATTCCAAACGAAAACCTAAGGAGTATTCTGAGGCATAAATACATCAAAACAAGATACAGAAAAGTAGTATGTAGCAACTCAGGGCATCAGGGGAAACCGTTCTCAGTTTGCAATAACAGCAAATAAAATTAGATGTAAAGATAGAAAACCTCAAAGAAGACTTAGATAGAAATAGCCTATTATCACAGAAGCAAGGCTACGATAAGAACGTTATACAGGAGAAGGTGTTTACCTGCAAGCCTTGAGATAACCGATCCAACATGTAGATGGAGGAAGGTGGAAATACTGGAAGATTATAAATCCTGGACAGACCTAGTGGCACTTCAGGGAGCGTTTGAATTCCTTTGAATTACATATCCAGTATCGAAGGAAGCTTAAACTTTCTTTATCTCAACATTTTACGCAAGCATCAATCACTGACGTTTTACCCGTAATTTACTTTCCTGTCCTCTATGAAATTCATAGTTATTTTTGCTGTTATTAAGTATTATGGCCTAAAAGGAACTTTCCGACACTTTGTTGGCAAAAGAAACTAGATTTTTGCTTATAGCAAAGTTAAACATCGGTCCCCTCTCTTAAAATGTGGAGTTCAAAATCTACGAGCTTAATGGGTTTCTCACGAATTCCTCCCCTTGCAAGATTTAGTTGAATCCTACTGTATATTCGGTGTCTTATGAATCGAGTTCTCTTTCCCGGGTCTCGGATTTGGTCATACTTCTCTACAATGGGAGTGAGAACTCTATTCAGTATCAATAACAGCCTTTCGAAATCATTCAAAGAATGATATATCCAAATGTCCAAAGGGAATATGCACTTAGAGACCTTTGAGGAAGGAAATAGGTGAGTAGTATTTAATTATTTGTTGATAATTCTTCAATGTACAGATCACGGGAGGCTGCCCTCCATTTTAAGATCAAAAGTATCGCTTTTCAATGTTTATAACTTGAGACGGGGAGTCTTCTCTGTGGTTGTTATTTCTTGCCAGGTTTTCCTGGACGCAACGTCTACGTAATTAGGTCAAGACTGAGTTAACTGTTGGTAAAACAACGCAGACAAAAACAAAAACAGTTTGTCTTACGTGGTTTAACACAGATGGAGCAACTTCTTCACTAATGACAGTAGGGGTGCAAATAACTTGACATATCTTGATTCAGACGATCTAATTGATTAGAGACAAAACTAATGAGTTCCGTCATTTGATGCCCACGATATTTCCTCATACTGAACTTAATCATGCGCTTCCATCGTAAGATTCCAAGGACAATTGTGACTCATGACTACCCAACGTGAAAAGGGTATATTTGCGTTCCTTAATGTATGAGGTAATCTTGGATGTTCAAATCAAGTCCTGTACACCGCGTTTGAATCAGTTCGGATATAAGAATAATTAGTTTGTCGTAATTACAGTTAATTATACACTGCTACTATAATTCTTCAATCATAGTTACTCGGGTTCATTATTCCCGTCGTATTTTTGTTATATTTTACTCTGAAAAGGCAGTTTGATATCTGATACTAGAAATGAGAAGGAAAGGCGATGCTTCAGAACATATTATATGGATATAAACAGTCACTAAACTGCCATAGATCTTTAAAAAATACTCATTGGGGTTTCTTCCTCCTCGCCAAATCCTAATAAATATAATATTTCCTCTATCACTGATTAAATAATGCAAGGTATATCATTTAACTTCAAAATGCGTACACAAGGTAAAAAGTAAAAAATAAGAAGTCTATAAATGTATTGATTTTCAAACTTTTGTATGGAACTGAAATATCACATTTCGAATAACGTAGGGAAAGTCACAGGTATGATGCAATGGGTGGTTAAGCTACGTTGCACCTTTAAGGGATAGGGACAGAAGCAGAAAAGAAATTCTTTTCGTCCCAAGGTTCATCTTCCTTCGACGACCTACCAACTGACATTAGAAATTGCGATTTTATTATTGACTTTAAAAATCGACTAAGAGGGTATTTCATAGCATTTTAGCCATTTACTGAAATGCTATGTTTCTAAAAAGGAGCTTTTAAGTGGACATTTTATACCTTGTAAAATAATTCCAGTTTTAATTCATTATGAAAACAGGCATTTTTTTGATAATAGAGCTTTGTAGGGCTAACTAGGTTTACCCTGTCTAAACACAGGTATACTATATTGTATCATATCATATTACTCTCTGGAGAGGATGAACTAAGGCATCTGCCTTTGCGGTGGGAATCTAGTGAAGTTAATAGTTAATAGTCCAATTAGGGCCATTTGTCAATTTCGGAAATCCCAAGAAAACGAGAAGGCAAAAACATAGTGTCACCATCAATTTCACTCTGCAAACTCACAGGGAAGGGCTATTTTCTGGCTTTTGCTGCGCAAACAAAACCAACTATAACTGTTCTACCCATTGCTGCGTAGAAAATTCACGAGGACTGTAGTTACCATGGTTTGCAATGAGTTAAACAGGTGCATGCGTTCTGATTCCTATTTCCTTAAGAAGAAATTATAACCACCTCGTGTTATCCGTAAGCTGAGGTTGTCTCTCTGTTCCATATGGACGTTTATTTCACTTTTAATATACCAAGACGTGTCCAAGATGTTGAGTTTTTTAATATCCTTCCCAGTTATAAAAAGAAGATAAATAGAAAGTGGCCAGGACTTTACAGTTAAAGAAGAAATATCAGGATAAGTTACAGAGTCGAATAACATTTAGATTTGTTCAGTCTATGGTATGAAGTCAATTTCCCAACTCTATTTCTTGAGCTTTGAAAGATAATAAACAGGATATTCCAAGAAATATATTATAGCTGAATGTGAATCTAGCAAATTCTCATTGAAATTCCCCAATACATATTGACAATCTTTTACATTGCTCATCACACTCTCATCACTGGTTACTGCATTGTTGTTATAAAGGAGACTTGTAAATCATGAGTCAGTAGCACTGGATACAAACCTGAAAGCCCCTATGGCGTACTTAGCACAAAAACTATCCACCATGAAAGTTATACAAAAACTATCCGATGCTGTTTGGTGCCGTGTAACAAATGCCGTGTACGTTTAGTTTAGACTCTATAACTTCGCATGTGACATTTTCTGATAATACATATAAAGCAATTATAAGCTTTAAATGTCGAAGAAACATGAGAAGAAGTACAACATCGGGAAATTTATAGAACGAAGGATACCTTTCGGTACAAAACCTTTTAGTGACAATTGAAATTCGAGACAAAGTAGTCTCCGAAAACGGATACCTCTAAAATTCTTAGAACTAAACGAAGTTACTGCAAATTTAACTGGCACTCAAAAGTTATCTTGTACCCTATAAACGTAAGTCTCGGTCAGTTTTTGGTGTGAGGCTATGACGTAGACTTCCAACCATTCATAACGGTTTAATGAAGTTGCTTCCTTCAAGTGGCACCGGTTTTTTCCTTTCTACATCACGTGATTTGCTGCTAAGACTGCGTCAGTCAGACGTATCTCTGTTTCTTCGCCAATACTGCTGATACGTTTCCTGCTCACAGTTAGCTGTGCGAAAGTTACTTGTCTCAGTGAACCCTGCAGAATATTATAGACAACACAGTCGGACATGTAGTGTATTGATACTGGCACATCTATTATTAGAACAGAAATTTAAATATACTTAAAATAGGTAGCTGTTTGTTAGGTATTTAATGCCATTACAGT
The DNA here is from genome assembly GCA_010016065.2 of Carybdea cf. marsupialis auct. non (Linnaeus, 1758). Lineage (NCBI taxonomy): Eukaryota > Metazoa > Cnidaria > Cubozoa > Carybdeida > Carybdeidae > Carybdea > Carybdea cf. marsupialis auct. non (Linnaeus, 1758). The sequence goes on from JAAAKL020012202.1 coordinate 12,130, forward strand.
ACCTAGAATACCAGTTCTAAATATCGGTGCATCTACAAATACTTCGGAATGCATTTCACCGTATGTGAAAGACCAGGTCAGCATGTGTTAGAGAATGCATCACAGACTTTTCAATTAATTACCTTTACTTGTTGTATATTCTGACTATTTATGGCTAAGATCAGCCATATTTAGATAATTATTTTCAGACCACTTAGGAATGTCTTCCTGACTTGGTTTATATTTGGAAGAACCGTTTCGATTAAGTCCAACAACAGTTACATTGTATCTGATAAAGTACTCACGCTGGGTGCCTTAAGCAAACCGGGGAAAGTGGGGTGTAAATGGGGAGTAGTTAGACCTGTGACTGAGCTAAACTAAAGAATAGCCAAGTAGTGCAGGAAAGTTACAAGGATGAGTCACTGTAAGGACATTGTTTTGTAGCATCGAAACACTGCTGGTGATATTCATATTGCATCTGTACGTGACATATTATAAGTTGAGCAGAACAAGATTATCTCTCAAAATGTGCTGAATTTTGCTTTCGAAAATACTTTGTTCAACTAGAGAGGTGAGATAGTAGAACAGTCTGCTTGTAGTGAGATCAAGGTGTTTCAAGGTGTTTCAAGGTGTTTCAAGGGCTTTAAACATCGTTTATATTATGTTTTGTTAAGCATTGGTTCTTACCCATTTCTTGAAAATGTAACCATATCTTGCAAACGGAAGGGGCCTTGTAGGCCATTGGCTGTAAATAGAGTTCATATTTTCTTCGCATCTTACTCTTCGGTGATAAAGTTTCTAGCTTTTCCTTACTTTGACGTAGCAGATGTTTGGAGAAAAACCTTTGGTCGTCAATTTCTGCGGACGAGTTACGTTACATTCGTATAAAATTAGATGGTGTGTTGAAAATTCCAATATTCTGCATGCACTTCCAGGTTTGTTATATCAGTGATATCTTCTGGAAGAAGGAACATAGATTCCGAAAGCTCGCCATGAGCAGCACGAGCCAGCGTTTTTACTGTGTATATATTTATTTTATCATAATGGCTTAAGAACGTTTTAGTTGTA
>JAAAKL020012203.1:0-13176 GCA_010016065.2 Carybdea cf. marsupialis auct. non (Linnaeus, 1758)
TCCATCCGACGGGCTTCTTGAGTTTCCGTCTCCCCAATTTCCCTCACATGGACTGGGTGGGCCCCGTGACTATGGCAGTAATAATGGCGTAGCGACCGCCTCTTGCTAGCATTGCAGACTTCGATAACTTATCATTCGCTGTCTCTATGTCCTCAAACGCAACTTGAGTTGCATTCCATTACATGTCCAGCCTCGCGTAGGTATGTTATTTTTACTCGGAGAGTCGCTATTGCAACTGAGTTCTCTATCTTACTGTCAATGCTGTCTTTACAGAAAGTTTACAGAAAACCTGCTGTTGCTAAAATCCTTCAATTTCTTTCTTGTAGGCTGGCTTCACTCCACTATCGTCACAATGATATTGATTCCTTTAAAGCCACAGATTGTGTAATTTTACAATTAAATCTCGTTACTTGTGGCCAAATATGGCAGGTTATCGTTTTTGGAAAAGTAGAGTTTGCGGAATTTGTAACAAAATGCAGCTTGTGATGCCTTTTAGATGTTTTTAGACGATTCACCTTTATCAACTCCTTGTTTATCAAATAACTTATCATACACTTATCATAAATAACATATACCCAAAATACTATATCCATGCCGTTATGACCATTGTGCCCAAGGCGAAAAAGACTCCATGTTAATTATGTTTGAACTAACTTAAAGTGGATTCAAATGATAGGTACAGACAGATTCTACAGAAAATCAATATGCGTTAAACTCGGGCATACAAACGTGGTGTTTACTTAACGCCACCGTCGCGTGTTGGTCTACCAAACTGAGCCACGTTGACATCCATGGTAAATGTTCTATATTCTACTTGCCTATATTGTCTACTATCTATTGCCTGATGTCCTATATTCTACTAGCTCTCTGAAAATTTCGGAGGCAAATCGTGTGACGTAACTGCAGAAGTACTGCCACCAACCCGCCCGAAGCCTCATAAATGTTATCGACTGAATATCCCTGCGATCACATAGATTTACCTTCTCAAAAAATTTTCAACATATAAATTCGAATGGTGGAAAATGGTCTTCATACTTACTCTCAGCTCCAAATTCGGGTTTAAATGACTTTTTCTCTTTGAAATTCTTAAAAATTTTCACTTTGTTTCCATCCCGAATGGCATATCTGTCAAAAGAAAACAATTGCAGAAATTACGACAATTACATGTAATATCAAAGGTCCATGTTTGCCATGCATGGCAGGCACTGTTGCGAGACTTTTTTTAAATTCGGTTCATTAAAATACCAATACAACTCTAAATTAAAACTACTGGTACAATTCGAATGGTAAAATATTCTCTTGATCCTGTCAGACGAAGGGAATGTATACAAAACCTAAAGTTTTCTAACATAAAGCTTCGACAATTATTCGTGAAAAGATCAAATTAGCATGGATCTCGGTTGACGTATTCATAAAATCAAGCTCATCCTAAAAAAGGGGTAATATGAAAAGATGGTTGGTGGTAAAGTATTTTACACTTTACGTAACATATTTTAATACTTCGAAGTTACCAGGCATCGCCTATTTCGCAATCACAAAGCGGACAATTAAGCCTATTCAAGTGGCAGTTTCTTTAGGATGCCTAAACAATTAGCAGGAACCTTAGTTCTACAATCGTATTACTGCAGACACCAAGAAGTACGTTTTCACCTCGTGATAATAATTTGCCTCTCGTTACTCTTCTTCATGGGTTTAACTAGTTGACTAGTAACGACAGAACGATTTGACCTGTAAACAACAGTTAACACACATTCGAAACGCATAAAGTCACAGCCAATGGCGGATCGAGAGAAGTTGCTGACGGATTGTACAACGAAGAAATTTCCTTTCTTTTTTTGTTTTACAAAAGGATCGCCAAAACTTTTATGTCTATACCGGAACTCAAAGATTTTTGCTCCAATTTGTCAGTTGCCAAACAAGGTTCGATCATAATACATAATGCGTTGACGTACCGATCTCTTAACTGTATCTTACTGGTTCTATTAATCGCTGACTAAAAATATGGTGAACATTCTTCTCGAAATGGTTTAACCTCCTCTTCATAATATGATTTTTTCAGCGTGCACGTAGGTTTTTATTCACGTTGTAGTTTTTTACGCTATTTTCTCAGTGTGACAATATATTGGCGATAGCTCACTGGGAAAAGCCACCAGAAACAGTGTGATCAGTAAGATGAATTAAGAACGGACGTGCTGTTGTCTACATTCGTATATAGTACGTGAAGCCAAGCAACTCTTGTTTACATATATATGTACATTCCATAATTAGCTACTTTGAGTTGATGTACTTACTCTGACGAGTCTGCGGCCCAAACAAATTCTTGACCACTACCAAAGCTCTTATTCCTCAGAGCCATAGCGGTGTAAATGATGTATTCTCCATCACCACAAACCACAACGAATCTGCAAAAAACAACAAATTAACATACTGTACATGCTGAAGGCTTAAATTGAAGTCAAGATAAAATGTTTACCTAGATCGGTAGAATATTATTTCTCTCAGACAAAGGTAAGGACCAAATTGCAGGGGAATGTTACGTGCAAGCAACGCCGTCCTTAGTGGAAATTTCGTACGAGTTTGGAACTACAAAAATTTGCTTCCCAAAAGTTTGGGATTGCTATTTTAAGTAATATATTAATATGACGATTGAGACGTTAAGATGTCATGGTCAACATTTTGCAGTAAAGCAACAAATTTCTGTCGATGGTTCAAGCAATACATGGGAATAAATAGCGTTCTCGCCTCAATTAAAAAAGCTGCGTAGCGGCCTCTCCAAAATTATGGAATGCCAACAGGCAATCACATAAGAACGGGAGACTTGGGGAATCGTTCGACTCCCGGTGGAGTCCTAGGGTGGTGCTCGTTAAGTTGGGGACGTTTCAAATAATCCTTGTGACGAGGCCCAATTTGAGCCCTCGTAGCGTACCTATGTCAGTTGTTACTTAGTCAGGAATTCTGTGAGTGTCAAGCCTACCAAAAATACGTATTTTCTAAGTTAATTCACAGAAATTCTAAGTACGGTATACCTTCAGTTTGAATTATCTTTGTAAGTCGAGTGGCACATATCAAAGTTTGAAACTTCTCTGAGGCAGTGAGTGGTAAGCAACGACGACACAACAATAAATTATTCAGAAATGTCTAAGGCAGATTTGTGTATTGTTTCTACGAATAGTTTTCCTGATACAATAGCATACGCCGACCAGTTTTACTTAGCAAAACTGAATAATCAGAAAATCACGTTCTATGAACTAAGTAACAATAACAGTCGACCAAAAATCCTGTAAAAACTGAGCTTGTCAGTTTCGTACTTTAACAACCCATACACAGTAAGATACACTACCCGAGAAAAATCTTGCGAATCAGGTTAACATTAAATACAAATCAAGGATGATGAAATGATATTAATACTGGGCGAGAGGGGTGCGCAGATTCTATTCTCAAAGTTCATCATATGACCCGCCTGCCCTTACTTATTAGTTACCCTGCTTGGTAGTTAACTGCTTATTTACAGTATTTTCAACATCCGTTGCTCATCGGGGATCCCTGGTTGATAGCCTGAAAACTTTATACCATTTCCTGAAAGCTTAACGAAAATAATATAAATTTGGAACTCCTTAAGGCATAAAAGTATGCCATCTCCTGAAATATACTTATTCTATCGTTTCTGTCTTGGCCTTGTAATAAACTTATTAGAGGAATCTGGCCCATTCTGAAGCACTGGTTTTGTCACCACAGACTATATCATAGCTTGCAGCAACGATAGTGTGAATGTGCTTCACATCTCATAAAATATTCGCAGAGTTCGAGGAATATAAAAAAATAAATTGGAGGCTTCTTACCTTCCATTCGGGTTATGAGATAAAGTTTGCGGGTATATTTCACATGATCCCATTTCTTTGATTGCCAATGGAAGTCTTTCACCATCCTTAACTTCAGCGTCTGTTTACCGGGTATGGACAATAAAAGTTTGAAATAAAAAAAGCAATTGGACTATTGATGCATTGTAACACAGATTTCCAACAAAGATGAAAACGAAACAGAATGGAATGTTAGCCGGAAACAACATCAAGTAGGGTACATATGGTGAGAAGACTAGATCGAGATGGGGTTGGGCAATTAACAAAATGCATTAACTGGAAAGGCAAACAATGGAACCAGACGGGGTAGAGTAATAATTAATGGTAATAAGATGGATAACGTAAATTAAAATGTAATAGAATACATGAAAATACGCCAAAGTTAATAATAAATTGCTTGCATAGAAGAAGCATGGAAATAGTGAATTAAATCAATGAACGAGACCAATAATAAGAGAGCTTTAAATAAAAGGACTTGCAACGGTAATGCTGCATGTAAAACTTATGAATGAAGAGGCGCGGCTAATTAAACCTTACGCGTGAAGCTGCGGCGTTAATTAAAAACTCACGGATGAAGATGCGATGCCAATTAGAAGGTCGCGCTAAGTGGAGGATGGCGTGCACTGAATAGTGACTCGCATGAAAAACGTTGGGAGCAATACAATTTCCACATGAAAATTTGGTATGAATATATGAATGAATATACCTGTAATTAGTGTAGTGCTAATTCCGGAGAGGTAACTATCAGAAGTAATACAGTAAGCAAAATGGAATCGAACAAAATCGAAAGAAGACTATTATAATGGGCAATACGGTTGGTAATGGGTAAAACAGTGAACAATGGGTATAAAGGTCAGCGATGGTGACAAGGCCGCCAATCGATAGAAAAGGCCGCCAATGCGTAGAACAGGCACCAACGCGTAGAACAGGCGCCAACGCGTAGAACAGGCGCCAACGCGTAGAACAGGCGCCAACGCGTTAACGGTCCGTAATAAAAAAACGAAGTAACAGTTGACTTGCAATAAACGAGTTGTGATTCAGGAAAGTAATTATGGCAGAAAATGATGAGATTAACAGAGCTGTTTGAACGACAAAAAGTAGACCGGAATGGCTAAAGCGGGCAAGGAAAGACACAGAATAGACTTAAGCTGGAATAAAGAACTGGAGCCGTGTTAAATCTAGTGAAATGAAGGGGGATTGAATGGTACAAAATTTACAGACAGCAACGCATTCATTTTTAAAAGATAGGGATGCAGACGGGTACAAAAGATTAAACTTAAAAAATTATAAGCATAAAGTATAAAAATAAGAGAACTAGTGCCATAAATTTATAAAAGCGACGGCATCTGGAAACGTGCAAAGTATATTTGGAAAATTTTGGGGGAAAAGAAAAACAGGCAAGACCTATTGTACAGCGCAATGGAAAGGTATGTACAGAGTCGCAATGAATTGAAAAGTAGAAAATATAACGAAAGACCGCAAATCAAAAAGGGATTTAAAAGATGTTCCTATTACGTTTAATGAATTAAAATAATATGGATGTGGGCTTCCACTTTGCAATACTGCATTGTTACAGGGAAGAGAATTATAAAAAAGGCAATTGCGGCGCAGAGTGTAAACCTTCCCTTTCATGCGATAACAACCATACCAAAAGACTAACATTGTGTGAAGACAGTATCGAAATGGAAAAAACTTCATCGAGCTAACGAAGGCGTTATCTAATGCACTACATCAAGGATGACGCGTAGTCGCATCAGGTACTACAGCATGCTTTACTCCCTTTAAAGTGGCCATTTTTAAGAAGATTGCTTCTACATCGTGAAGGTTTTAACTTCCTGATTTAACGTACTAGTACTTGATGCTGACATATCATTGCATTGTAATTCGATCACACCAATTGCGCAAATCAAAAGTAGATTATTGGGTAAATGAAAATGGAACTATGGAAACTTTTTGGTTGAAAATTATCACAGTGCAAGGCGACCATTTTTTTAAGGAAGTGAACTCTAGAGGAATTTAAACTATTCCTAGAGAATTCACGACGGTGGTTCTCCATTGCATCATCCGATTACTCCTGGTGCAAATTTCACGGTCCACTTTTCCTACGATTCACAATTTTCCAAAGGAATGCCTAGCTTGGGGTGATTTCCTGGATTTATGAAGTCAAAATCAAATTCCAGTAAGGTTACAGAGCTTCAAGTAAGGGACGGCCACCCTGAAAGGTCTAAATGCGAAGTGCAACGGTTGTGTACTTATGGAACGTACAGTTTGTCAAAAAAGAAAATGGGGTACGTGCGGGAAATTTTTTTTTTCTCGCGATTTTGGCTGCAACTGCCATTACACTCACACAGCATTTCATGATATTTCGAAGTAGTATTGAAATCTGCGTGCCTACCAAAAACGCACTAAATCATCATAAACTCTATTAACAATCACCCTCCTGAAATATTTTTGTGGGGAAAATACAGTCTACGTAAGTAGCTGAAACGATCAACTTATGTCGTTACTTTGATCAAATAAAGTGGACTCGTGTAAACTGCATCACACAGTCCCCTGTCATATCGTTATGCGCTACGCTACACGTAAGTTATTACTACAACAATGCAAAGTGCATAGCTTACCTCCGAGACCCTTGAGGTTTGCCTGGAGAATTTCACTGTGTTTTGAACATAATATTTTGCCACTGCTGTCCATTGACATCGCAGGCTCTTCTCTGCCAAGCTACATCAATAGAAGAAAATGATCACAATAGTAGAGAATTATATGCCTTCCAGTCTTTATCAACTTTCTGTATTAAACAATAAAAAGGTATCAAAGAAATAGCGTTCTTCTGCAACCACAGTCTATAATACCGAGTAACATTTTGTTTCCAAGGAGTCAAGTTTCTTGTGCAAAAAAAATTAGCTGTACAAAAAACAACGGGGGCATTCTGGCGGGCGCCCCTATTGAATGTAGTGAGCCAATTTGACGATAGGGTTTCAAACTGAATTATTAAGAATTCGAAAGGTAACAACAAAATTCGCAAGTTAAAAAACCCTCAGTGGCACTCGAAGAACTTTGGCTCCCTATGATTTATACTTTCACTTTTTGACACTGGCCCTTTCTGCCAAGTTGAGCCTACCCATCTGTCTTCAGTGTTGCAAACTTACACTCAAACTTTAGCCTAATATATCTTAAAGCAGATGTTTTTACATATTAAAAACGTGTAACACGACAATCGACAATAGGGGATTGGGAGACAATTTGACGACTAGAGAAATAGAATGTTATCATCGTGGGTCACTTAGCGCAGTTGGTAAAGTGGGTCGAACTCTACTTGGGCCCAATTTCGAGCATAACTTCGAGCCCAACTTCGTGTCCAATTTCTCTGGTATCTTTTCAAAACTGACTACACGAAATTTCCTACATTACAAAAGTTTGTCTTCTTGCCTTCCCTAGCAGTAGATTAACACAGGGCAACATCGATGCGGCACAAGCTGTTCAAACAAGGTTAACATAGCGTCTCTCTCGCTTTGAAGTTTAAACACCAGTCTTCCTTTAGGTACTTTTGTGTTTTCTTGGTAGTCACGCACTAGTTTTGTGACGTTTGCTGTTTCACAGTTTACCCGGTAATTGTCCGCTATTATAGATTATGATTTAACGGCACAGCCTCACTTTGAAACTGCAACAAGAATAGCGGAATGGAAGGGTGTTTTATTGTATGGGGGGTTTAGGTATTTGTAATGGTATGTATTAACATAGGATTTACGTGCTTGAATTTGATTGGATAGTATTTAAGTTTTCCCCTTTGTACTCTGTATAAAAAATAATGAGAAATTTATGCATCGTCAGTTGTGGCCAGTCATGACTGGTCATGAAGTTGTAGCGGAATAAGTGAAAAACAGACTTGCTACACGAAGTAGCTAAGTGAACTGGATTGGCTCCTTATTCGAGCATTTTCTTGCGCTCTAACATCCGAGGAACTAGCGTCATCAAGCGCGTAGTCGCATCAGGTACTACAGCATGCTTTACTCCCTTTGAAGTGGCCATTTTTAAGACGATTGCTTCTACATCGTGAAGGTTTTCACTTCCTGATTTAACGTACTAGTACTTGATGCTGACATATCCAAGAACTTGATGACTTGCAAGCAGCATGGTAGCACCAGACACTGAAGTGTAATAGGAGAAAATTATAAGTTAGGTATCAAATCTTTAATGGAAAGTATTAAGACACTCTTACTGTTGTGCTTTATCGACATTCTCTGGCACTTTAAATCTTAATACAACCAGAACCTAAAGAGTTATTGGTCACTTATTGATTCAATTATTGGGGTTCGAACTTGGACCGTCAGTCCGACAGTACTTTTTCAGCGATGTAACTGTCACTCATCAGTCCTAACACGTGGCAAATGCAAGTTGGTGATAACTTCAATTTTGGACCTTATTGCAAAATATTGAATTTTCATGTAGGTTTGTGCTCTGGGAATTTTGTAGGACCCTTCTCCCTTCGTTTCCTTTGTTTCTTCCTTCCAGGATATTACCTTTGGTATTCTATTTCCCACTCTCTTCTTTGTCAAAATAATAAAGTACCCCAAGTACGCTTACATTTGAGACCCTATCACTATCATAATTCTTGGCATCCCAATTTACCATAACACAACCCTGTATTGTGTGTTGCCCTGTATTGATATAAACGGTACTTCCAGTGACGATTCTCTGCTACTAAAGCCCTCTTCCAACTACGGCAATATGCGTCTTCTTCTGCGAATATGACATAAAATGAGAAAACGTTGTACCTTGACCATAATGCTACCCTCGTCGTAACCAATGGCAACACTGTTCGATCCTTTAAGGCATGACATTGTCCAAACACGCTCCATCCCATAGTTCAAGGTACTTTCCAGACGGTATGTATTTGCATGCCAGATTCTAACCGTGCCTGTGCAATAAATAAAAGCGTTGCTGTTTTGTGAACCGGTCATGAAGCAATATTTACATGCTTGGTATTGAAAAAAAAACGAAATACCGTATAAAAGCCGATCTAAGTCCTACTTCAAAACGCATCTATACAGAATGTGATCCCTAGTATAAGCCCAAGTGCTTAGATGCTAAATAAAGAAAAGAAATAGGAAAGATTTCTTCTCCGTCAGCAATAATGCTCAAGATGCTTGCTTTAGTACTATCATTGGTCGAACATGGTCGGAATGTGATTATCAAGACGACACGAACGAAGATAATGTACAAAATGCATGATATTTGTATATGATGAGGAACATATACTTTTCCAATACATCCAAGAAGAGTTTAGAGTAAAAATCCAACGTAAAAATTGGACCTTGGCTTGCGTATTCTTTTATCCTTGAGCTCAAGATGAAGTTATGCTACCCTATTTAGTGTGTCATAAAATTCTCTTCACCTAGGCAGTTAGGGATAGAGTTCCAAGGAGGCCACCTTACGAGGGTTGCTTTTTGAGATCTTTAGTTGTTGAATCAATACTCTGCAAACGTGTTATTCATATCAAGTCCATTAGGTTTTCACTGTTGTATTTTTCCAATAGTCATATAGCTTACCAACCCCTCTCCCCGTACATAATTATCTTCCACCTATATGCCAATGAAAACAGAACCTGAAATCTCTTGGCCCGTGGACGTTCTGCGGTCGTGTAGGGATAAATGGAGGTGGGGGTTGACAATATCTTGCAGTTTATGCATAAGGCCCTCACATCAGCCTTTATTTAAGAGACTGTTGGTCTTGGAAATTTCTGCTACAATATTATAGTTAGGCTTTTTCCACCACCGAGTTCATTTCTTGTTATCACTTTCGCCTACAAAATATAATGGTAGAATCCCTTAACATTTCTATACACAGCTTCTTCTTAGTCTTCCTTTTCCTCCCGTTATCGTCACGAGCGGTGTAACCATCATTAAGGGGTGGGGGTGCGAAAGGAAGGAGAACAGAAAACAGCTTTATTGCACATGCTTTCAGTTCAAATCTGAACATAAAAAATTACAAAATCAACTTAAGCCAAAATTATTGGGCGGGGGTTTCCCCCTACACCCCTCGACTTCCCGGTGGCAGAACTAGCTTGATCGAGTAGTCCTGAAAAATATCTGCAATGTCTCAAATAAATAGTTGTTTATTGAAATTAGTTCCGCAGCCCCCTCTAATAAATCTGATCTGATATCGCAAATTATTGAAAAGTTTGATAAAGTGATATGACGCCCTATAACTGTCAATAAGATCAAGGACTTGTGTTCCAATCTACGTCATAAACGCGATAATCAGTTTTCCCTATCTGTAATTGATAGGATATCATACGTTATCTGTCTTGACAACGTATACACAACCGTAATTTGTATTTTAGTTCCCGATGCTACCCACAGGAATCGACAGATATTATTTACTAAGAGTATTTTACATATAGTAATGTACATTTAAAATACTGAGGATCTGGAAATTTTATGACAATCTGTCTAAGAGTAAAAACGTGTCTTTCACGGAAGATGTCGTGGCAGTGGGATCAATAATAACAGATCCTTGGTCAGTAATGAAAGTAAGACCACTGATGAACCCCTCTTTTAGGTAATACAGACCGCCACGACAGTTTCACAAACTAAATAATGACTATAAATACATTCCAACAACAATCACGATCCCTCAGTGGAAAAATTTACACGATGTGCACGAACATACCGTCTTCTGATCCAGACAGAATTACTGGAAGCTCCGGATGAAAGATGACTGCAGAAACATTCTGCGCATGCCCATCAAGGGTCTGGACACAATTTTTGTTCTGTAAAGATTCAATAGAAAAATAATTTGAATGCATGCTCTTCCTATAAAGTTTTTACATTTCCATGTCCACAATATATGACAAGAAAGGGTTCCTTGAGCAAACAACAATTGAAGACTAGGAATTTACATGGCATCCGTAGGAATAATTTATGTAACAAAAGCAAAACTGGGGCTGCCTTATTAATGTCAAAGTCAACTGACTAGTGCACACCATGCCTCTCGGGCTTTAGCCTCTGATAATTGAAGGCTTTTGCTTTTCGAAAAAGTACTTCCATCAAAAGTCCCGGAAGTGAATACGGGCCTTGTTTCCTTACATCACTTCTACTATTTGCTTCAGTACTGTCAACTTCAGTACGATCCACGATGCAATAGTACGAACATTATACATTTGACACGCACATCGATCTGACAATAGGTCACTGTAAACCAGCGAATAAAAGGAGGAAAAGATGTCCTTTATTACTGTCCACTACTTGGTAAAAGTAAATCGATTGACGATAAAAAAAACCATTCTCGTACATAACGTCTGTTTCACAAAGTCTTCGCCGCCGACGAAATGACGAGTAGATTGCACGACGCCGGATGACCACCTGAACGCAACACTCACGTGCCTAACAATGTGTAATATGCTACTTCTTACAATGCGGAATCTAACTATCTTCCGGATGCAGACCTATCAATTATTACATAGAGATAAAATCAAACATAATACATGTCATATGCTGTTGCCGAGAATCTACCAAGTCAAATATTACATCATACACGTATTGGTAATACCTGGTAATCCCATATCTTGACTGTTCGATCATCAGCTCCAGACACAAGATAAGGTTTTTCGCCTCCATGGAAATAGTCAATACAGTTGACACCCTTTCAATTTGAAGAAACAACAATTCAGACATTGGAAATCAGTAGAACTTCATTTCTGCATACAAATAAACACGTTTTAAGATGTAGACTATCGACAATTGGAGTATAAATAGGGTTTGCAATTATTACCTATTTGCCTTATTGACGCGATTTAGAATTAGTTATTTTCTCAAATAATAAAGAAAATACTTTTTTGAGTTACGTAAGTTTAAATCGGTTTTTTACTTACTTTTGTCTTCAATGAGATTCTTTATCAAAATTTGATACTTTTAGTATCCTTTAAATCCAATAATGAATATATTGCAAGACACATTAAGTATATTATTCACTTAATTTTCTTGTACCTTCTAAAAATAATTTTTGTTTACTTCGTAATTTAATTTGCTGCTAAAGGTTGAAGATACAATGTGTCTGTTGATGATTAACAAATTTCAAACTCCTGAAGTTGTAAAACTAAGATATTTACAGAAACTATGATCCAGGGGCTTGCATGATCGTATTAGTTCCTACTAGAATCACATTAAATTGATACTTCTAGTAACAATGACATCCTTGTAGACGGACGTACGATAAATTCTGGTAATGATTGATATTTCAAACTCCCTTGTAATGCGTACAGGTCTTTCCTTCATACATACTATGACTAACATTACAAAACATAATTGTGTCTTGCAAAAAGGTGACCTCATCTCAAAAATCTTTTGACATCTTCAAGTCTAAAACCACCGACGGATAGATAGAAAGATAATTAGCGTAGATATTGTTTCTTTCAATACTTGTCTTTTTCTCTCCCTTTTAAGTTCGTCAGTATCTCTTATTATCAGTCTCCTTAACTATACAAACAAAAAGACTTTGAAATGTATACCACAAAAAAATTCATTTCCATTTATTTCACAAAATTAAGTGATATGAAAGTGGTAAATTTGCAAAACTCTCTTGTTTCTTTAATCATAACTAAACTTCCGTTAGCAATAGATGCTCCGGGTGGAAAACGTAATCTTGAAATAATAAAAACACCCAAGTTAAAGTTCGTAGAAACATGACGAATTTTCTTGAATAAGTATAACATATAGATTTTCCTAAGCTTTCGATGTGCCTTACATACATCGATGTGTCTTACATTCATGTAAGACACATCGAAAGCTTAGGTAAATATACATGTTAAACTTCAGTTAGTTAGAATAATATCTAGTCAAGGGGCATATTGAAAGGGGTGAGTGATCAGTCGCTACTCAAAATTCAAGAGTTTTCATACGACAAATTTGTTACAATCCTCTCGCTGTTTTAAGGAGAAGAGCGTTAAAGCCTTGGCACCCTATGAAACTTAAACCGTAGTTGTAACCTTAATATAAGTCTGTTGATTGCGTAATTAACGTTGAGACCTTTAGCAGCTTTGCTTAAAAACTAAAAAAATGAATATTTGTATCGATACAAATTATCTGAAAAACGAGAGTATGCCTCTGTAAGACCTAGAAAAACAGTAACTTCCTTGGTGCAGCAATAGGATTCCGATGTATTGTACGTTCAGGGATCGCCTTTGGCAAATCTTCTTGAAGGATTTAAGAACTTGTAATAGAGAGAGGAACGGCACAAGCAATGGATTCAAAACAGCCATAAGTTAAATAGGGCAAAGAACAAAATCATACAAAAAGCGTTAAATATCCGCATTCAAAGT
>JAAAKL020012204.1:0-13176 GCA_010016065.2 Carybdea cf. marsupialis auct. non (Linnaeus, 1758)
AGTTTAAAATCTATCAAAACCTGCGCTAGAATGGCAGAGAAGGTCTAAACTGTGAATAACCAGAGCCTGAGATCTTTTCTAGTGAAGGTTATGAAAGATGACACTGTTTAAAATGTACAAATGTCTGCGTACTTAGACAATTCCATAACCAGAGAAGTTCTTATGATGTACATTTACAATCCCAGAAAAGTAGAAGTTAAATTTTTATCACATTTTTGGGGAAAAAGAATAAATCACGCAAGACACTTGCCACATTGGAAGGGTGTACATTTCTGGTATTTTTTGTTTTCTAGAGCTCTCCGCTTAGCAGCAGGGAGGTCTGACATGCAAGTCTCCAAAATGTTCCTTTTTCAACTTAACAATTTGCATATTTTAGGGTCCAAAATTGTTGATCAGATTTAGTAGTATTTCAAGGGGTTCGTGAGGGATTGCGGTACTCCGAAGACAGGGGCAACGGTTTCTTGATATTTTTCTCTGTACATTCCAAATAGAAGGTCTGCTTTCCATCAAAGGTTAACGGTAGACGATTAAAGGATGGAATCCAAAGGATTCACATGGTGCAATCTTTAATTTTTAGATATTTATTTAGGAAAAAAGAAACTTAAACCGGATATAAATCGGGAGTTCAGTCGAAACGAAACCGGGATTTACGTATTTGAAGGATATATATGATGCAATTTTTAATCTTTGAGATAAGTATCAAGAAATGTAAGTTTTTCGTAGGCGCACTTCCTTTGACGATTGAGGTAAGGCGTATACCACTACAGTATATCATAGGCAGGGAATTATTAACGTGGTGAACTTTCCAAATCACACAGGTGCCTGAAGGTTAAAGTTGTATGAGCAGCCGCAATTTAATAAGTGGTATTTCATGGACTAAATATCTCGACGAGGATGAAGTTTGTCCAAACACTCGCCTCAATTCAAGGGGCTCTCTCAAACTTAGTGCAAATTGAAAGCAATTCAGATGATGCCCGTAAGGATTTTGAAACTATCGGGAATTCTGCAACAATATCAATATTACAATGCAAAACTGATCGATAACCTTTGATGACCTGTCTATTTCAGGCTCATATGCTAAAAGCATAATAAAATGAACTTTTGAATACTTGCAGGGACTTTGAAATAGGGGCAAGGTGAACAAGTACGCATTAGTGGTGTTGTTCATATACCCCATGGTCTGCTTCACAGTTAACAATAAGTAGCGCAGAAATAGACATTACATTTAGGAACGACAATGCAAGGTTGTTGACATTTGTTATATCACACAAGAGTTATTTTAATCATTAAGTCAAGGGCAGTGGAAGGAAAGCTACTACCTCCGCGGCCCCCAATAAATTCATGCCAAATATCCCCTGTTCACCAAATTGACATTTATCTCCTACTGTACCTAGAAAACTGCTTATCATTTACTGTGACTCTAAAACGTGATGCAGAACGTTTGCTATTGAAGGGATTCGGGGCCGTGAAAAAGTGCAAAGTTTCGTTTTCTGCGCCAACAATTAAAGCTTCTCGATCGTCTGTGGATCTTACCCCGCCCCTCCCCCAGGATTAATTCATTCTCCCACTAATTAAATGCAAATTATCAAATCAGTAATTTGTAATCACAGCCTATAATTACTAATACTTTCAGGTAGATGACTTTTAAAATAGAACAGTAATATTAACAATTTTAACTTTAACTACGTTTTGAAACAAATGGTGAAATTAAAATTCATTTTTTTCATAAAATACAAATTGGAAAAATAGTTACTATTTCCAATTGTCAATGATTGTCATTATCTATTACAATGAAAATAAGTACATAAGTACATAAGTACTGACTAGAGCTGAGGTGAAAATCTACCAGTTTAATGACAGCAAGTCAATGTAACCCTTTTAAAGCTACATTTTAACAGTATGATTCATTCATTCATGACAACGAGTGCATCTACTGCTTAAACTCGTAATGATTTGTTTCACTCAGTCGGCTCTTAGTGTTTGATGTTAGATCGTATAAATTAAATTGCCTAGAGTGCCTTCGTTGCAAATATTAATAAAAAGGAAAATTATCTCACAAGACTGGTCAATAAAGTTCTTATTTACATACAAGTCAAGTGGCAACTAAAAAATGGGTTACCATTATGATGTGACGTTTCTTAAGGTGTCTTCATGGACAACGCTCTAAATTTTTGTATTGCCATTGGATGGGAATGGAATCCTTTGTTTTCAGTTGATAGCTGTTTTAGATTCTGTTAATAACCGCAGAAAGCAGTTATCAACTGGAAGTAAAGGAAGCTGTGCATATTCATTGGTGGACTCCTTATCTTAGCAAAAAGCATTACATTAGAAATTTGAACGTGAAGTAAAATCGTCAGTCCCTTTCTTCAAAAAGTGTAGGGTTCTCTTCATTCAGCATCTTAGCATCTTACAGCATATAACAAAATAGCAATGTCACATACAGCCTGCTTAAGGACATACTGGTTTTCTGGTATCACGGTGACAGTGTTCAAAATATAAAAATGTCCACTCAATAATTTTGGTCATACGTTGCTTGTAAGAGCCGTCTTCCCTCCTTCCTTCCACACTATCAATAATATCATTTAAAATCTAACAAATCTATATGAAATCAGTAATTACAAATCATGCCATTTTTTATTAATCGAAATTAAAATCGTTTTATATTAATAGTTAAGAACAAACGTTTTCTAATTGATTTTGTCCGATGTAATCTTTCTGGCGCAAATATACGTGTATTCGAAAGCACTGCAAAATACAGTTGTTCCTCAATGCGTCCTCACTCTTGCTTTGCTTTAACATCTCCGGTAGGAGGTCCTCCGTATGCAATACAGAAAATGAAACAGTAATCGTTACAGTCATTTGGACAAGTATCAGTAGATATGCAAAGATGCCAACCGCAACTTCCCCTACGTTTAATGGGAGTCATGTATGCTTGCTTCTCGTTCTGCTGTCCCTAGAAAGAGAGATATAGCCTATATACTTAGCCAAAAACTGACATCAAGAATTCATTTTTCATAAACTTGTAGAAGAAATAGTTTAGATGCATTGGCCGCCTTGCAGAAGTCCAAGAAGGCTTCAAAAGAAACTTAACAAAGTCGGATCAAACGAGGGCTGTAAAGCGCCTTACTCCCTCTATTTTGCGGTAAAAATCCTACTTCACACAAGTTTAATGATCGAAGGTAGACAACGGTGTTGTTAAATCTTGTTTGGTGAAAAATCATGGACCATGGGATATACAACACACGAACTTTGCAGTTGCAAAACGTGCGATGCTTTTCCACTAAGCTACATTCCCTTACCAAGGGAGGCGAGAAACGTGGGATATTGTTTTGATATTGCTTCACTACACAAGAAACGTAAGTCCTGAACACAACATGGTTGGATGAGATGAAAGCCAATAAGAGCAAGAAACTAAAATGGAAATATTAGTATGTGCAGCTTTGAATTGCAGGGCTGACGAGTAGCATTTCTGACGCGTTTAGTTTGGAAGATTTTGAGTTACATAGGCATTTGCAGGGGATTTAGAGCAAACTTAAATCGACTGGAGAGCGAGCCAAATGTAGAAGGAATGTATGGGCTTTAAAAAATTATATATTGTGGGAGAAAACTATAGTAATTTGGAATAAAAATATGTGAATTAAGGAACAGAAAAATGCCTGGCATCTGAATTGTATGATCAAATTTTAAATCATTCATAACTGTCGAAAGGCTGGTCTTTTATCTCTTTATTTGTTCATAGGACTATTTCTAATCTTTGACTGCAATGTACTTTATTGATTTTAAAGTCAGATCAAAAGTGTACGGTCTTTAGTCTTACCTTGAGTGTGCGAACAGAGAGTAAACTCCGTATTTCAGTCGGATTCCATTTATTTAATTTTCGACGTTTCGGTTTCATACATCTCAGTTTATTATTTTGGTATCAAGTCATTTTGATCTGTTTTATTTCGGTCTCCTTACTTGGTCTAGATCATGTTATCAATGGGAGTCATCTAGCTGAGTTGGTACAGGGCAGGCCGCGAATGCGTGGGTAACGAGTTTGAGTCCTGTTGGTGACATGCTTTTCTATTTTTCTAGTGTCTATTCAGAAATTAAACGACCAAAAAAACGAGACCAAAGTAAAGTTAGATAAAAATGAACGAGACAAAAACAGTGAGACCGAAATGGAATGAGACCTAAACGCTTAGACCAAGATTGATGTGTACGTTTTGGTCTTGCTGTAGTTTACCTTAGAGGATTTCTCTGATCTTTGTCCTTTGCTTATTCTCATCGGTCATCCATATGAATGTGAGTTCTTTTAATCAAATCAGCAAATCAAATCTTCCTTTTACACTTGCCAGCTTTCTTTTACAAAAGAAGTGTTTTTTAAGTGAAGCAATCAACATTTTTCGTTGTTTACATGGGATTGGCTATTTATGACCATATAGACTACGACATGATTTATTCAATGGCGTAGCCATCTTATGGAACTGGGTACGGATATCCTCGGTGCTTATTAGTGCCACCTTCAAACCTTTGTAACAGAGTGCACTAGTCACTAAGTACATCTTTAAATTGGATGGGGCGCTCATCCCCTAACCAAACAAGGCTGGCTTCACCCCCCTGGGTTTATTAATGAAATTGGATACGAGAAAAAGAGATATTAGCTACTTTTATGACAGTAAGTACAACCCTTTACATTTTCGAAGTTAAGGCCATTCTGAACGCAAATTATCATATACGAGAATCAGGCTATAATAAATATTTCCTGGAATTGTATCCTTATTTAGTATGGGATTTTTTCAACCATTCTTCATTCTCAGTATACCTTTTCTCTAAAAGCAACGTTTCGTAAGGAGCACCGGGCTCTAGCTTTTCAAAACATGAATTAACCGCTAATAATGCGAATCATTTTTTATAAAAGGCCACAGGAAAAGTACAGCAAGAAAAACGGAACCACACCCAAAGCGAGGGAGAGCAAAAGGTCAATCTGTAAAGTGTTCATTTGATTCACTAGCCAACGTAAATACACAAACACGAGGATTTGGACTTTGGTAGATAGGCTACAAGCACACAAATAATAAGCCTTTACAGGGGAGTATCAAAAGCAACTTTTATTCTGCTGAAATAATCCCTTTTGTGTTTAGCTTTCAAACGCAAAGGATATGGGATAAATCAAACATCAAATAGAAAATGAACACCCTGTCTCCCCCCCACCAAAATACACAATGAAAGTGGACATTAAAAGCAAAAAACAGTATTAAAATAACGAAGTAATATAACGTACCTTGTAGTTTCGGGAACTGATGTAGAAATTTCTGGGTGATTTCTTAAATTTTCTTGGCGGCCTTGCTTCCGTATCGTAAGTGATTACCAGTATCAGCAATACAATAGTAAAATATACAATTATGTTACTTCTGTCCATGTTTCTTTAGCAGCAAAAATAATCTTAATTTTCTCTCCTTTATACCAGATTTCATGCGACTATCGTCCCACACTAAACATTTATTTGGATAAACAAGTTTTAATAGTCTTCGTATAACAATCAATCTTGTAAATACGCATGTACTCTTGGCACAGAATTTCCTCATGTGTAGGCGGTGAAAGAAATAATGGTATTATTCGGTCTTCCCTTTCCTGTACTCTGATGTCATATATCAAACTACATGCTAAGCGGGACGGGTATCTTTCTCTTTATTGATGAGCATTGATAAAAGGTAAGGTAAAAACAGGTAGTAGTCCTTTTCCACGTTTGACGTACCTGTGCCTCTTTTACTTTCATCTTCAATAAAGTATGTGCTGTAGCACGTCTGATTTTTATAAATTTCGAACTCTTCATTGAATGACGCAACAACGTCTGTACTATCAACAAGAAAGCATCAAAATGATCTTAGAAGTTGTTAGTCAACTCCTTTAAACAGTACAAAGAGAAAGGAAGTTACTTCATAAACAGTTTTTAAACAGATAAATAAGTAAAATTGATGATAGTGGGAAAATGCTTATTAAAAGAGCCTAAAATTGTGTTAATTGACAAATTAAGCAATTATTTCTTTAGAACCACAGATAACTTCTAATGTGGCTCGGGAGTTCAGGATCTTGTTGTTGAAGTTTTTATTTTAGAAAGCGCAAACCCTCTACCCTCAAATTTATTGATAGGGAATCCCTTAAAATTGGGGAAAGAAAGTCTGCAACACTTTTTGATAACTTTGTTTTCAGTTATGGTTAATTTAAAACAAATTAAAGTAGAAATCCTTCAAAGATGTCATACGGTGGAATTTCTGGGTACATCACATAGTTACCCGCATCGCAAAATTACTGAATTAGTCATAAGAGGGAATAGACAGTGTCTAGCTTTGCTGAGCTAATAAAATTCTATTTAAAATCTTGAAGCAATTCGTACTTCGTTTCATATTCATAGTCGACACAAACGTCGCAATGGACTTACGTAGTACATTGTGCAAACAGATAATCTGCCATGGCGTTGATCATTTTCACAAAACTAAAGTTTTCATAGGAATAACATAAGTTATAGAAGCATACTTCATCTGCAGTAGATATGGCCAAGTAAGAAGAAGAAGAACCCGTTCTGTTAAATTTTTAGTACTAAAAATTTTCAAATTTCTACCTTATATGCTTTCTCTTTCCTTTTTCTCCTTTTTAGTATCGCCTATGAGAAGACGGTACACTTTAAGTTGAAGAAGTCAACTCCAATTATACATTGATATAGGATTTCCATACTAGAAAAAGGTTTTGAAAGCTGATTACAAAATACTTCGTGAGATAAAACCTAACTGTTACTTTGTAATGGACACCCAATTGTAGTTGCACGGCCTTTTGTCGCGTTCGAAGGAGACCGGTAGAACTTCCACTTTTCGTAGCTTTTAATTGACACCTTTAAAGACTGCAAAAATTTTGATTCTTAGGCAATTAAAAGAACATCAGGTTGTCAGCTGGGTGCTACTAGCAGATTTTTTGTGCACGAATGACCGGTCGGGGTTCTGGGGCGCGGCGAATTTGTAAAAATTATGAGGCAAGCAACTTTATGCTTCAGTCATATCAACACAATTTATCTCTGCATTATTGTAATGACGATGAAACAATAAGTTTTATTAATTGACTCTGGTAACAGGAGACAATGGGGCATTTTTCTCGTCGGAATTACCAGATTAGCGTGTCGCTAATACTGTAGAACAATAGTGGCACGTAAAATTATTCACAGAAAGTGGTGGCGCCGGGGTAGCTTTGCTGGGAGTGGAGAGATCCAAAGCCCTTATTCCTGGGTTCTGCCAGTAATAAACCCGTACTAAAAAAGTATCTGTAATAGGCCTCACGACATTCTTTAAAATTCAGTGTCAACAATGAGCTCAAATGAGGGAAATATAAGGCAAGCTATCTATTTCATTAAACAACTCTGAGAATTTAGAGGCTGAGATTTAGACGAAAGTTAAGCACATTTTAGAAATATCCCCTGTCTCACTTAAAAGGCATACATTAACATAGTACTTTAGCAATGTTTACAATTTTACACACGAGATAGGAGCTAGATCCTGCTTAGTTATCACTAGATAAAAATTGTCGCCGTGAAAACTGATCATTTGAACGGGTGTACTGACCGTATCTTAAATATAATGAGACTGAAATCAAAATAAATTCTAATCACATCGAGGCTGAGCAAAGGTTTCCGTATAGTGATAAAAATCAGTAATCGGTGTTCTAGGTAGAAATCATAATCCGGTATAGAATGAGCAAAGTCAAGCAATGAAGGCGCAAATGAAATGTATGGAGTAATAGAAAAAGTAGATACGAGATTTGCAATCATCCAAACTTTTGGTGAGGCATCATGCTCAAAGTGTAACTATCATGAAATAAGTCACTTAAGGAGCAAATGGCATAAGTTTAATAGGCAAATAACTACAATAATACATGTGACTCAAAGATGAAATAAGAGGACTGCTTAATTGTTGAAAGAGCAAGGATTTGCATTATGAAATATTTTGTATCAATTTACCATATATCATTTTAAAGATCAAAGGCTTCTTAGGTTGGTAGGCGCTTAATTCCGACTGGGCCATATATCGGACTTGTAAGCTTAAATAAAAAGCAAGATTAAAAGTTTACAAAAGAATTTCAGGCAATGAAATCCTCTCAAGAAAATATGCAAATTCAACACACTGCCTCCATCCACAGCGAGCTTGAGCTGTATTCAGTACGTCAATCAACCCAATACAGCATACTTTTGATCCTAAACAGGCCAGAAGGTGAAACGTTAAGGCCAGAATCACTACCCGAACCTCCAGCGCGAAACAGATGTTTATATTTAAATTCAAAACTATGAAATTAAAAAATGTAAGTTTCCAGGAACTTTTTTGCTCGTTATTTTTCATGCAACTTTCCACCTCGTGGATATGGACATGTGAAAAGTAAGGAAGTCTTTACTGTCTGGTACAGACCTCATGTAGCTCTTTAGGCGACTTTAGTTCCATAATGAAGCCCATGAATGCTTTTTTAGGACTGGGAGTCTAGTTGAGACACACCCTCACACACTGCACTGCCTGCACTGATTCATGACTGTAGCAACGATTAAAAAGGTGGTGCACACATGCCGTCCTTATCGTAATCAACAGAGATATGTCTAGTGGATTTGTATTGATAAGATATTACAGAAAATCATTACTTCTTCAGGATGAGACACAGAGTTCATTCAAGAATTATGAGATTTACGCTCTACTTAATCGAGGACGTAGTATCATGATTTGAAGTTGTTACTGGCATATTCTGTTTTGATGAAAAAATAACGAAAATAGCAAATTCCCCCTCCCCCCTTCAAATATTAAAAGATCGGTAAGCATTATCAGAGAATAATATAAAAAAGGGGAAAGTTAAATACTTTACATAAATGATAAGAGAGAACAAATAAGAGAAGGCACTGATGGAAGGAAAAACAAAATACCGAAAAAGACGGAAAACCGAGGAAGAAGCGGTCAACAGATATAGAAGAATGGACAGGCAAAAAGTACAACATATGCGTTTTTAGAGGCTACCAAAAGGAAACACTGGAGGCGAGTAATCGCCAACGTACTGAGGTAGATGCTACCGGCTGGTAACTGGGAAACGTTTTGTTAAGCAACTTATTTTACGGAATTCTTTTATGAGTTTCACTAGGACACACTCATGACAGATTTTTAAAGTAACAGGACGTCTTGTTCTAGAAACGTTGTTCCTTACTCAGTAATTTATAGGAAAGAAAACATGAAAAGCAATTTTTAATTAATTTTGCTATAAACGTTTTCCAATTTCGCTACTTAATTCCTTATCTATTCCGCAATTGCAATCATATACTCGAGAAAATGGTGTAGTGGGTGGTGTTGCCGATTCACGTGTTAATGTAGTAAACCTTGTTGTCAATAATAAAGAACACAAACTAAATCTGCACTGAAGGCTTGCTGTAGCTAGTATACTAATGTTAAAAGATAAAAAACAAGAAAGAAGTTCAATTTCCTTTTAATATCATTCAAAATTCCGTACATGATAATAAATTCACATGACACATGACCCTGAAAGATTCCAAGGTTCCATCATAATCTAAGTTCTCAAACAGTTCGCAGACTAACTGGTTCTGTAGTTGTGATCATTATTACAAGATGACGATGATAGGCTCGAGCTCATAGGGAGCTGAAATCACGTGTGTAATGACCAAGCTATATAAGAAGATTTCCATATCTGATATGTATATCGATATCTACAGTAGAAGATACATCAGCGTTGCTTTTCACCAAAGGCATCTGGATACTGTAGTTCGTCTCAACCTTTTCACAAACCAACACATTTACTTTCCAATCCCGATATAAATAAATTCCCAAAGCAACAACATTATGCTGGTGTAACCAGTAGTTTCTGGTGTCACAACAACTGCCAAAGGGGCTGTTCAACTAAACTAAGGCAAACTAAGCCGTTCAACTCAACAACTTAGTTCATATTCTTGTCGGCGACTTTATCTCTCACCTCACTAGAGACATGATTTCAAGGCTTCAAAGTTAATTAGATGGAAAGTCAAGGCTTGTGTGACCTTAGTATGTACGAATTCTTTTTCCTAGCAAGCTTAATTTATCACACAGTTATTTAGAAAAACCCAAGAAGAATCTATTGATTTTAGCTGTGTAGGTAGGGGTTGGGTCAACTTACACTGTTGGCTCTAGTAGTTGGATAAACAAAGGAAAGTGATTGCAACTAACACTGCTTGCCCTATTAGTTGTACAGGTAGGGGAGTAGTTGCTCCCTTGTCACTCCTGTTACCGCCCCTTGGGCAGGGTTGTTAGTCATTTGGCCTTTTAAGAGTGACATCCGCTTGATGTCTCACTTCCGACTTTTGAATTAGGCTTTGTTTACCATAGTAGGTGAGCACTCTTTAGGGATAATGCCTTTAAACGACTACGAATCAGTCAAAATATCGATGCAGATTCACATTTTAAGGATACTTAACTATCAGCAATTCATATACATATAAACTATCAAACTATTTTCTAAAATATAGTTCTTCGAAAGAGGAGGGGACACAAAACAGTTCGTTTATTTAAATATGACATAAAATACTCAAACTGATGACAAGATAACAAATCATTGATGTTGAGTGCCACAAGTGAAACTACATACCTGAACAGTCTTTGCGGTACTACATTATCATTTTAACTATAAAAGATACAAGGCAAGAATCCGCATTGAATATACAATGACTAACCACTCGTCTCTCCCTTTGTCAGAAACAGTTTCTTTCAAAGCAATCATCACTGAAAGGCTTAGTCAGGTTACAATAGCTCTACTATTGTAAATGATAGTCCTATTGAGAATGAATCTTACTTAACCAATATATTTCTGTCTTTATCTAAACTTATTAACTATTTCGCTTTAATGAAATTACTTGTAAGTAACTACTTAGGGCGTAATGATAGGCCAATGGTCCTGCCTATGTTTAAAGGTTACGCTATGCTCCGATACCCTACTAGTTATATCTTTACGCTATATACCAAACACGTTATGTCCATCAGCCTACCAATAAACAAGTCTAAAAAAACTCCATTCTGGCTCCATTCATAACGTTGCTAATCATTCAAAGACCAAACTCTTTCATTTCTCTTGTTATTAATAGTCAGTGACAGCTACATTTTTATCTGTTTAGTCCACTACCATCAAAATGGATGTGCTAGCCTCTCTTGCCACATTTAACGAAGTTCAAAATTCATGCCTCATTGCGGGCTTACCCGTTACTCCTTCTTACCACTCTTTTCATGTAATAACCACCTTGAGTTATCGATATTCTCAACAAGTTCTCTCCAAAATGTTTGAATAGCATACGGGACTAATATTGGCTGATACGATAGATTGTCGTGTTTTAGACGGTGCATTTATCTGCAGGACACGAATAATAGAAACTCAAGTATACTGTGTTAATGGTATGTACTAGCATATAGGCTTTCCTTCAACTTGACACGATGTTGTGACGCGATGATGTTATCTTGCAAACAATGTCTGTTATAGTACAGCAAGACAGCCTTTGTTGTAAGTGCCATCATTCATTTCCTGCTTGGAAATCATCTAAATCACCTGGTCCTCCCATTAATGGAATACAGAATATGAAACAAGTGTAGAAACAGTCACTTGGACACTGTGAAGAAGAGCTACAAAACTTGAAACCGCAGCCATCTCTGCGGTGCTTCAACTGATTCCAATACGAATCCATCATATCGAAGCGTCCCTGTAAAAAGAGTAAGAGAATAAAACCCTAAGCTAGAACGTTGTCTTCGAGTGTGTAATAGTCCACATAAATTTCTAGCAGAAAGATAAAGCGAAAGAGTTCAACTGTAATTAAATTCAACCCAGGGCCAAGTCTTTCTTTTACTATCTCTCCTTTGCTCCAAGTTGTGACTTGATAGGGTAAACAAAGAGTTAGCTAATTTGGTTTTCCCATATTTTTCGAGCTAACTACTCATTCTCATCAATCCGAGAGAGATGTTGCATTGCACAGATACCTGGCTTTACACAACCTTAGAAGTTTCAATTAGGCTTGCGTAAGTGTATACATTATGGTCTTAATATAAGGCTCCCCTCTCCGGATTCAAAAATCAAATGCAAATGTAAGCTGCTTATCCAGGATATTCATAAATGATACGTATGTTAAAATAATGAAAATGACTATGCGAGAGTTAGAGTCTTGTGTCATATATAATGTAAATATGTTGAAAACGGAGGACGTTTCATCTCATCGAGAGTGATTGAGATCGGTGAAGAACAGAACATGATCAAAATTTTTTAATATGGAAATATAATCATCTTGACATTTTTTAGTATTCTTGGAGACTTAACAATGTCATGTGTAGAAATGGGAACATGTCACAGTGTTCTGTTTCCATTTATATCGTCTCTCACTATTTTGCCCTTTGTATTAGTCTCCATCCACTCATTAACTTATCAGTCTCTATCCACTCATTTGTGTAACATCAACACCATAGTTATTCTATTTTGCGCTCCATTGTCACATTAAATTATCACTCATTCTAACTATATAAAATGTAAAATGTTTCAGTGTATTATCTTGACGAGAATAGATAGAGGAGCTTTGAGAAAATGGGGCAAGCCTTCTTCTTGAATATTTCGAGGAACTAAATTGCCGTTTCAAACTTCGCTAGTTTTCTGTACGTTTCCAGCCCAATAAAAGTCCAAGTTTCATCCATTCTCATGGTGCAGCGCGGTCTTACAGCTAAGAAAATGAATCACCAACTCCTTAAAATCCATATTGCACAACTAAAGTCTTATAATATACAATAACTTACAGTAAAGACATGAACGTTTATGCATACAGTTATATTTACCTAACCACTTGACATCGGCACCGTTGTATTTGTATGTCATTTATTTATTTCATTACGTTGCCGAGGCTTCTGCATTTTAGATTTTTTAAAAAAGTAATCCATTTATTTCCAACATTATCTAAAATCACAATACACAGCAAAATATGCATCTTCTATAATATTGACATTTAAATTTGAATAGATACTAGAGAAGTAGAACAGTATGTCACCAAAGGGTTCGAACCTGTGACACACAAAACACTTATTATCATTTAGGTAATATATTTTATTCTTCGAAATTCGTAAGATTGTGAATATGCGATGAATATTTTAATGTTCAAACAGTATATAATGCTAA
>JAAAKL020012205.1:0-13176 GCA_010016065.2 Carybdea cf. marsupialis auct. non (Linnaeus, 1758)
ACAGTGCTCTAGATATAACGCTCTATCGTCGGCCAGCTTGGACTTGCGCCAACGACGTTCTAGATGGCGTTTATGCTAAATGTTAAAGACGTGGATCTTCAGAGAATGTCAGATTCATAATCTGTACTCGATGACTCTTGAATTTTAAAACTTCCTGTTGTTCAGCCACAATTTACTATTCTCCTTCCTACAATTTTTCTGAAAAAGGTCATCTCTAGAACAAATACGTCCAATTCTAGGGGCCGTACAGAAATCAGTTTAGAAATTTCGTACTACATAAAATAGAAATTTCGTACTACATAAAAAGGCAGGAAATGTGGAAACAGCGAAGTCTATCAATCAGACTCATCTATTTGAGACATTTTGTCAAGGAAACCATCGCAGAATGGAGGAGTTGTCGTTCCATTTGAAAGACACTTCAAACTCAGAAGCCAAGCTAAGAAAGTTGATTTTCCATTTTGCGCAGAGCCATTTTGTTTGTGGTTGGCATGGTACTTGACGATCGGATCGATACGCTCGTTACTCTACCATACGCAACGACAGCCTACGATGACCTGCGATACGACTGGCTTCAATCATAGCTACCTTCACACTATACGATTATCTACGCTACCCCTACGATGCGGCATCGTATCTTAAGAGAACGTGCAGTGTGCGGTCGACTTTAAATATCTTCTCTTTAATATGTTCATCGAGTCAAAGGCATTATTTAAGTCAATAAATATTATTATCACTTCCTCGATTAAGTCAAAACTTGCCTTATAAAATTTTGTTCGATCTTTCCTGAAATCAATCTTGGTCATCCACAGAATATCCTCTACCCTGGGTTTTAGGCGGTTAAGGAGTACATAACTAACCAAACTATTTGGACTATTTTATTTCGGGCATTTAAATTTCGGACAATAGATGTCGAACAATAAAATTCGGACTTTTTGACAAAAATTTCGGACGTTTCCGAAATATCTCGCACAAAAATGTAAATCGCGAGAAAATAAAAAACTGCGAGAATAAAAGAGTGAAGAGTTATTTAATGACCAAGGTCTGAGGAATTTGGTAGAGG
This sequence comes from Carybdea cf. marsupialis auct. non (Linnaeus, 1758), assembly GCA_010016065.2. NCBI lineage: Eukaryota > Metazoa > Cnidaria > Cubozoa > Carybdeida > Carybdeidae > Carybdea > Carybdea cf. marsupialis auct. non (Linnaeus, 1758). The sequence goes on from JAAAKL020012205.1 coordinate 1,061, forward strand.
TAACATCAAGAAAAGCTCAAGTGAGATCCCCGAACTTTTCTCAAGCTTCTAAAAATCGCACAGAACTTTGCGAAGTTATCAATCGCCTCAATTCACCCTAACATATTCCGAACTAATCTAGTTTACAATTCACGCTAGTTCATTCCACGCTCATTTAATATTTTGTTATCTTGGGTACAGATGAATTGTTCGGCTATCATTTTGGTTATAATAAGAAAAGGAGGTCTGTTCTTCATCTTGATGGATCAGGTAGGGTCAATTATACGGAATAGCCCAGTCCCTGTAGTTGGCAGGCCAAAAATTTCTATCGGAATCAGTTTTTAAAAAACATTGTTGAAAGCGTCTTACTTCTACCTGACTTTCCTGAATATATGATATTTTGGAAAATGTATTTACGAAAGACATAGATTGTTTTTCAATGAATCGCAGATTCGGGCTTGCTCGAATACTTTGATAATCATACCCTTTGAGTTACAAAGATTGTCATACAAACGGTTGATCGAGCTTCACATTGTTTCCATCAACAAGAAAGTGTACTCACGGCTACTGGCCTCCATAAGTTAAAGTAGCCAGGGAGGGTCCCCCATGTTACGTAACATTATTCATAAGCATTGTGTTATGGCGACTGAAATGGCGTCCAACGACTGACCTCACTTTGAGACGGAAGATGCTCAATCCAGTCATTTTTTAGAGATCAGTGCCGTTCCCTCATTCCCATGGGGGTCTGGAAATAATCGTGAAAATCATATTCACGACAGAGGAAGATAAGAAAATATATCTAGAGAGGTTTAGTGAATTAACTGACTGGACGTACTCTACACCTGAGGAAGTCCACGCGATGAATCAGAGAACAGCGGATAACGAAGGAGAAACCTTGTTCGTGGAGGACAAGTGACTAAGAGGACTCATTAGGTAGGACGAAGATAAAGCTACATATAAATTCATAAAAACTTTTTTTCTTGATCTCGAACCTTCATTTTCCAGAAATCATAAAGTGCTTACCCGATGTATTGTATCAGAAATCCCAGTGCCAGTAATTATCAAATATCATTAAGATTTTGTAATTTTTTGATCAAAGCATTTTACCTTGAGTTTATTTCTGCCATGATCGGAGAACATGTCGCGAAAATAGCCTTCGATCACTGGAAATGTATGGAAAACTGAATTTGTCTACATTTTTCTGCTCTTGGTTTTCCATTCAACTATTTTCACTGTTGGACGATTTATCTTCTAAGCATTGAAGATTTTCCGCTGGAAATTAATCTCATTTTAAGCTGACACGGTAAAAGTAGGTCCATTTGTTTCTCTCGTCAGTCTGCCGGGATAGAAAGGTGGTGATGAAAACGCCCCAGAATCCTCACAATCGACCTGGGCACGTGTATGGTTTTCGATGGATCAAAATTGGTCATAGACAGAGGTTTAGCGTATTGATCTCTTCTGGAGAAATAACAGAATAAAAATTTCACCCTTTTCATCCTGCTAAAATTTTCAGACGCTTCAAAATTCGGACACAACAAGTCTTGAAAAAATTGACAGCCACTGAAAGCAAGCTGACCCCTCCGCAATGTTAGCGATTGCTTTTTTCGGGCATGTGTAAATACTGCACAATTCTATATCCTGACGCAATAACAATTTAAATTCGGATATTAATTGCAAGTAGCCTTAATGCAAGTGCTCCAGTCTTTCATACCTCTGTTGGTATTTTAGCCACGGTGCTTTCTCCTTCAGCTAAGATGTCACTTGGAAAGTGCGTTCCTGCATTGTGACCCAAGACCGGAAATTTGGAGGTGTCTAAGAGAGATGGTACCTGAAAAGTATGTAAGAATTGTCCGAGAGATGTACAGGAAGGTGTTTACAAAAGTTAGAGGTAGTGTTTTGGAGACTGGTTTGCATCAGGGATCTTCTCTTAGTCCCTTTCTCTTCAATATTGTTATGGATGTCATGATAAGAGAAGTTAGAGAGCCAGTGCTGTGGTGCATTTGGTACGCAGATGACATGGTTTATGTGCAGAGAGTAGGGAAGATCTCGAGGAAAAGCTGGAGAGCTGCACTCGAAGAAAGAGGAATGAAGATAAGTAGATGAAAGACAGAATATAAGCAACATTGATAGGGGAGTTCTAGGAAGTATTCGAATGGAAGGAGAAGAGCTGAACAGTGTGAATAAGTTCAAATACTTAGGATCTATAGTAGAGGTTAATGGAAATGTGGAACAGGAAATTAAACATCGGATTTAGACAGGATGGAATAACTGAAGGGCTGCATCTGGAGTGTTGTTTGATAGAAAAATACCTTTGAAACTGAAGGGAAACTTTCACAGATCAGTCGTAAGACCAACTATGTTATACGGGACGGAAACCGCAAGTTTGAGGGCGACAGAAGCAAAGATGATGGATGGAGCAGAAATAAGAATGCTGAGATGGATGTCTGGAGTAACAAGGGAGGACAGGATTAGGAATGAATATAGAAGAGGGACAGTGAGGGTGGTTGAAGCATCAGAAGATACAGAAAGGGAGACTTAAGATGGTATGGCCATTTGTTACGGAGGGATGCGAACCATGTGGGACGATATACATTGGAGATGTAAGTACAAGGTAGAAGGAGGAGGGAAATACCAAGAAAGAGATGGAGAGATTCAGTGAGACAAGATCTGCAGTGGAAGGGTTTAGATGAAGCCGAAGCGCATAATAGAAATACATGGAAACAGCTCATCCATAACGGCGACCCCATATAGAAATGGATAAAGCTGAGAAGAAGGAGAAGGAGAAGTTCGTTGTCTGCAACTGATGTGTTTGGCAAATCCTTCTAAGTACTCTCCACCTTCGCTTCTTTCGCACCGGCTACTCCCAAACATACAGGCATAACTTATTAATGTCCTTTTTGCTATTTTATGTACTGTACCCACGTCAGCGATGCATAAAAGAATTAAAAGGTACTTATATTTATACACTTATATTTATACAGTACTTATCCACTGGAATTTACCAACTGGAATCCTTGAAAAAGTGGAGATGAAGCAGAATATTAAAGATAGCCTGGACAGACGAAGTTATAAACAGTGTAGTAAGAGCTGCTAAGGAAAGACAGCACTAACTGGCAACTAAAGAAAGCCATACAAACCAGAACCTTGAAATTCTTTGGAAATATTATCAGAAGAAACGCAGAACACCAGATTGGACAGATAAATCAACTGAAGGAGAGACAGGTGAACACCAAGAACAAGCTAGGTCTTCAATAACAACAAATGGGCTATCATGAAGTAATGAGAACGGCATACGATAGAAATAAGTGGGGATAGCTTCATCCTACCCATGTCCTGTGGACGGAGCACAGAGGTGAAAAACACTTGCACAAAGGTGGACTGGGAATAGCATCTCTTCTGTGTGTGAACGTTCTTATACCTTATTATGCAAATATCTAGCAAATCTCCGCGTTGCCGTATTGGATAGAAAACAGTGACCACCCTATCTAGTTTCGGATTGAACCCTACCCTTTACCCAAGGGTAAATCAATCACCAAAGAAAACGTCTTTAAATATCTCCATAACTGTTAAATGAGACATCAACGAGGCATTTAACAGTTACTATCTGCATTTGTATATTCTATTATCACACCATCACAACATTTGCTTGAAAGTGTCCGCCATGCTTAAAATAAAAACAGGGGTAAATCGAGTAGCAGCAGCTTCCCATCGCAACGCTGGTAAGCTCTTAACGACAAGCTATTAACGTGCTTTCGTCCTGTAACTCTTGTTACTACCAACACGCCACCCACCGCTGCAATTACGCTCAGTGATTACGGCCGGAACTTTTATTGTCGTTTTCGGGAAGCGACAGTCAAATGATCATGTCCATCGAGGCCATCTCTATTTCTCTTTGACAAAATCTTTTAAATCCTCTAAAAAGTCCACGTATTGCCGATGTTCGAGATTTGTACTGAACTCAAGTAGGGTTTGGGCAAAACCTGAAGTTATCCCTCTCTCGTGGAGAATATTTAGCAGCATGTTGTACAGGTTCTAAAACACGAAACAAGTGAAGATATTATCGATGGGTGTAGCAACAGATAAACAAAGTGAAAAAACATGAAAGCCAGGTACGGTTATATGTTCCTTTCTCTTTCATAACATTATACATGTAACTAGTTGAAAAGTAGGGAGGTGGGGTGGGGTGCTTAGCTGGCAATATCAGAATCCTCGCGTTTCCTATTTTATGAGATTTCATTTATACTTTTTCAGCGAACGCTACCTTACAGTTATAGAAGGTTTCGTTGTCACCTCCATCCACTGATAACAAGTTTTGGAGTCTATTAACAATGTATGCTTTAGGCCTTCCAACTGTTTAGCAGTGCTTACTTGAGACATTGAAAAGATCATAATTTGCTCAGAGCCTATCACTCCCTGAAAGTTTCACCTGTTATGGTTATACTATTTTTGATGACATAAAGGAATGCATACGAAAGAGGTCATCCCACTATTGTTTGAAACAGAAGGGTGAACCACACACCATGTTATGTTGCACACAAAGACATACAAAGATATAAAATAGGCGAGTTTGATATATGAATGTAGTTTTTGTCATCACTCCATCTTCTTTTTCCTCTACCATTACAACAGCCCCACATCAGTATAAGAATCGCTCACTTGTCACATAAACCAGTGACATTTTGTCTTCAGAAGGAATCCCTAAACATTCGTAGCCAACGCAGCCATGTAATAAGTATAAGCGCCCAAAATTCCCGAATGTTGGCTCGTTCCATTCTTCACTGTTCCCGTGCAAATTTTGTCTCACATGCCCTGTATGAGGTATGCTCGTCATAAACCCAATACGTACTCTGCCATTACATGGGCAACGGAAAGTTAACTTAAGTGACGGGAATACGAAATATGCAAGAGAACGCATACGTAACATAAAGGCTGTCAAGAATTTATTTAAGAGACAAATTCCTTCTTTCTCAATATGCTGAGGCCTAAAACCATATACTAGAAATATGTCCATTAACTCCTCCGTGAGCCAATAGATGACCCTCGGATGAAGATAATAAAACCTCCACTTAACAAAAACACTTGGCAATAACAAACGATTGACACGGGGCAAGACATCCATCATATCCACTAAGAAATGCCAACTACTTAATGCAACATAGCACCAACTCAAATGCCCGCCTTCGTAGGGCCATCATACACTATGCCACCGATCGAAAAATCACAATTAAGAGAGAGAGAGAGAGAGAGAGAGAGCATGATGATTACATTACTATAATACCATCGATACGAGCTATGAATCACCAGTGAATAAGTATAGTCTTACCCCATCCATGTTTTCTGCTTCTGCTTCGTAAACGGATATTCCTGCTTTCCTAGCGTCCGGTCTGGACATTATGCAGACGTTGTCAAACCTATACAATTCGTCAACATCATCGGGAACGCCTTCTTCGTCTTCCATACCCATCCCTGTATTAAATTCGCACTGAAACTGCATAGTTTTACCCTGTAGGGAAACAAAGCACCGAATACGTTACTACATACGTACAAGTACATGGTGGTTGTGCTACTAATCAAATTGGAGCATTATTCAACCTTCCATCGTTTCTTGTTTGAAGCAGTAGTAATCAATCAAGCTCTTCAGCCCATCCTGATGAACAGCGGACCTCCTTAAAATCTAATTATTTCAGTAACAAACTCTTCATATTGCTGCGTTAAAGCAGCGGTCATGATCGAGTCGTTCCCTCTTGAATCTCCCAGGCAACTCTAATGTTTACAGTAATTAACTCCCAAAATAAATCGATATATATCATAACTTCGATATAAGAGCGGTCTTGAAACATTATCATCGTGTAGTCCTACATAACGCATAGCAGTGCAGTCCCAAGAGTTAATTTCGTACGAGTTCTAGTTTGCTTTTCGGATACGGAATTACAGTTAGTGCACCAAGCATCTACAATTTTGGACGACGAAATGTGCAAGTTTCCCTAAACCCGCTCCAAAATTTTCTTAAGTTTGAAACAGAGCATTTTGGAGACTTGCACGTCAGACCTCCCTGCTGCTAAGCGGAGGTCTAGAAAACAAATAATACCAGGAATGGACACCCCTTACATGTGGCAAGTGTCTTGCGTGATCTGTTCCATTTTCACCGAAATTTAGTAAAAACGAAATTTTCATTTGTCCAGGATTGTAGTTGAAGGATGTCTCCGTTTGTAGCAGTTCTTGAGATGTCATGTACAACACGCCAAACAGCTCAAAATGTGATAAAATGACGCGAAATTCTGATCATGATACGCACGAGTTACGTATATTCGTTGGTCAAATTCAGTTTATTCTTACTCAAGAAAAAAAGGAAAAAGAAATGTTTGAGTTGTCCTTTTATTTCTCATGTTAGTCCAGCTAAAGAAATCCCAAACGGTCTATGTTAATGCTGAAGGTTTAACTTAGAAACAGCTTTTGTCATGACAAAGCAATGCCTCGGTAGGCCACACATTTCAGTGCAGACACGAGATAGACACGTGATAATATTTTCATAAATAAATCATTCCTTCCAGGAAATTGTAACAAATTTGGTAGCAAAGAGCGTACTACAGTCATAAATGGGTGAATTATTTACATTTGCAGTTACCGAAACTAAATGACATAAAATTAAACAATAGTATTAGCTATTATATTAGTACAGCTAATTGAGGGCCCCGCACAGCTTCATTGAGTACACTCAATGACACTGAAGGGTCCCCAAATCACTTTATGACTCAGCCTCCCAATTGACAAAAACCGGCATTGCTTACAATCCTATAATCTGACCTTAAAACATCGATGAAGCTACAAGAGATAGTTACTGTAAGCAGGGGTCGTTAATTTCTCAAGATACATTTTGCTATTTTATGGAACAGTGTATGCTTGAACTGTTCAGTTCAGCCACATCCGATGCCAAGTCTGACGCGCATGCTTGGGTTTGCAAGCCCTGCACTACAGCAAACAATTCCTAGGATAAGATGAATAAAAACCCCAAAAGTACTGTCCAAACTAAAACTATTATCGAATTGAAAGACTTTTCTCTGCCCATTTTCATGGCGTAGGGTAGTCATTAAATACTATAAATTCTTTCAATAATCAATGTACGGCCATGAGACATTGCACCATGGAACAAAATGACCAAACTATCAAGTAGCGACCCTAAATCCCTTCCTGTTGTCAGTTTGTTTCAAATATAATATTTAGAGACAGACATCTATATACAAGTAAGCAACGCAATGTATCCAATTTTACTACACTTGTGAACATACAAAAGTCCACAAGTGCGAAAAGATTGGAACTTAGTCTAGCCCACCTCGGAATCAGACAATGAAATCACGTTTCTCTGTCTGCGAAATTGAGATAGGCACTTAAGAGGGGCACTGTCAATAAATCGATCCATAGTATACAGATGGAGAAGATATTTTTGACACGAGGTAAGGTCCACTACGTCTCTCAAAATGCGTCGTGTCAGCCACTTCGGCATCAATAATGGAAGAATTATACAGAGCAGTTTTTAGATACAAAAGAAAATAAACATTTCATGACTACCACAAAAGACCGTACTCTTTTGCTCTTAACAAAAGCAGGGCAGGGACTGTTCTGCTCGTTTTCACCTTACATTAAGAGGCTTGTTATTTCAACAAATTAGTTTCTACAAGATTATGAGGCAAAGCATCAAATTTCATGTTGAATATGATCTTGTAAAGACGCGTAAGGAACTTTAGCTTTCCACATAAAAATAAAATTACGAAACTTAAGCGGCCTGTCTGTTTAAATTAGTGGCATTTTCTCTAAATATAGCAAGAACAATAATACGGTTTATGGGTAATACATACATGATAAACATAAAGGGAGGCGGAGATATGAAGGCAAGGAACAGACCAGTCGTTCACTGTACACTAGCAATCTGTAACCTGCAAACGTGGTTTAAATAAAAAGAAACTTAATCGGAATGTTTCGCCTTTGGAAGGTTGTGTTTGCTCAGGATATCTATCGTTCTCAAATTTTAACTCAACATCTTTATCAACAAGAAGAATACAGTGAATGCTAAGTTCTTTTCAAGCCTGTCATTTCCATGAAATTTCTATGTCACACCTAAAAATCTATCAACATCCAGATTACATAATAATATCAAATGTAAACGACAGATACTGAAGAATAGTAGTGAGATCTGCGTCACTCCCTTGATGTCATGTTGCTAAAAAAGGTGGTAGTAAGGGGTCACATACTTAAGACCTCGTTCAAATTCTCAACTATTTTCCTCCCTTCCCCTACTCGAACAATTTCGTATCAACAAGAGCACCTTCGGAGCGACGCCAAAGCCCTATTACAATTCCATCCCGTAAGCATCGACATCAGTCAACGCACTGTACTGGAGAAGCTCAAAATTTTATTGGAATATTTTGAAATTAACAAAAGAATGAATCATACGAAAATCGACCGGGACTTTCATTCCCTCCCTCCACTTTTGTCGTGTCATAAAACATGGTAATCAGCCATGCCCCCTTGTCCCTAGCAACGCTATGTACGTATGACCCCTAACCTGCTTTCGTAGTATAACATTTCTGCAGAATACATTTGCTACTATTGTAATCTATATCAGTATATAAAAGCAGCATCTGAACTACAGCTTCATCTATCGTGAAATGTCTCAATACTCAAAGCTGCAGTTAACTCGATAAATTATCATGTGAAGAACAACTTACCGAATCTTTAATGATCTGAACGTAAAATGAGGGATATGACAAAATCTGTAGGAAAAATAAATATATATTTTTAGTAGTGTAAATTGTGCGATTTGTTCTACACCATACTATAAGGCAACCAGCCCTTCGCGTGAGAAGAGGTTATATCATCGCATTACAAAAGAATCAGTAAGATAGGAGATATGTATGTTTCAAGTATTCGTTAAGTATATTTGTCCAATCTAACAATAAAATCGAACGCTACTTGAGATGGTAAATACAACGATACTGTGGAAGGTTGCTCAGTATTTACCACATTTTCAGATTTCTCGTCCACAAATGATGAGTTGTAACACATATGGGGTTAAACATCTTATTTTTTATACTTGTAAGTCTTTGTTCTTCGCATTGCTCTAATTACTCAAGACGTGCATTGAAAGGTAACTTCAGTCCTCGATGTTCACCCGTGATACGATGGAAATGGCACAGCCACGATGTAGAAAAACCAGTCCTTGCCTGATATTCGTCAAAGATATTACAGCACGCCAAAAATGATGGAGAGCTTTCTGACAACATACTGGTAAATAAATCAAGACTGACTTGTCATATAAAAATCCAGTAATGGATCACACCTTCAGGTTGAGCCACATACAAATACAAAGCACTCCTTGCAATGCTTTCAACTTGGAATGTCTGATATTTTCAACAATTACAACAGTGCATCAAACCATAAGCAAATACCCATATAAATGTCGAAAACCAAAATGGCAACTATTACATAATTACATATGTAAAACCACAGGATGTTCACAGCCATAGTCAGAACTTGTACCAACTCCTTACATAATCTAATAAAGAAAACTTTCTCGTTCCCTGCACATACTTTGGAAGCTGGTTCTCCATCATCACCATCTGCTGGCTCATCAACATTTAAATTTTCATTTAAATCAAATTCTACTTGTATCCTATGGAGAACGAGGGAAAAATGAAGATCATCGATTATCAATGCATATTATGAACTAAAAACAAGTGAAAAATTGTGCTGAGATGCATTCTCTCAATTACAATGGGGTTTGAGGAAAATTATACCAATACAGTGGTAAATCAGTCATGAAAATGTCAAGTCATACTAGGCACTTTGACCAATGGTAAGAATAATATTCTCATGATATATTTGGAACAAAAAAAGCAAAATACTTGAAAAATCTAACATAATTTTAAAAAACTAAAAAATTTGTATTTAATGTACATTTAACATAAAACTGAACCGTGTTATATTCAAAATTTATGTACAACTTTAGTTAGAAAATGGATGGTGTAATATCTACACTAAAAACTAATTAAAAATTTAACTCATTATCAAAGAGTTTCTTGACTTCAGCTCTTTAACAAAAGATAACATTGAAAGGTTTCACTTTCTAAATCACTATGAAAGAAGTTAAGAAATCACCAATCCATATCCTCAATTAGTAAAAATGACCATTAACAATAACACATTCACGGGTGTACAAAGGCTTAAGTCTATCCCAGCTTTGTACCTGAAAGTCAAAGGATCTAAAGCATTTCTATACAGTTCAGCCTATCAAATGCCAGGTACAACAGACCTCTCAATACATAGTCATGTTGAATACTGTCTGCCCAAATACAAAACCACTGCTCTTCAATAACCAAATAGGAATATGCAAAACCAGGAGTATCAAAGCAGGAAGGAATGAAGATGACACAACCAATGTGAAATTCCGACTGGTTATAAAGACCTCTTGACTCAAACAAGAACAATAAGCTCCTCTATTCACTAATCATAAGTGACAAATGTCACCAAGCAATTAAAATACATGAATATCAAACATGATGGCACTGCTTGTGGATAACAATGAAAATCCTAGACAATAATCTGAAACAGAAAAAACAGGTAAAGAAACATCCTCATATCATATACATACTATATGCTTCATCTTCTACACTTCTTCTCTTTCTATTGCCACAAAAATTCTCAATTGGCCAAACTACATATTTATCACAAAACTAGTACTTACATTAAGCAAATGAAGTATCTTGTCTTTCAAACAAGTATTATCACTGTACCTTTCTCCATTGTGAGTTCGAGATAATATTACACGTGACCCCTCATTTTCAACCTACAAGAAAAGGATTACATGGCATTAAATAAAAGGCAAATCAGTGCCATTAATGATCCATTATTACGTGGTATATGAAGCAAAAACGTTCGAAACGTTCAATGTATAAATATGGCCAATAGCTGTGTAATAAATGCAAATTATTTATTAACATGTGCCTATCCACAGTTGCTTTAATGTCCTCTTGTTGGATTTGTTATCTACAGTATAAACTATATTACATAATGTCTAGTACTTCTTCTAGTACTACCTGATATAATTTGCTCACATAAAATTGTCTATGTATCTGCAAGAGTTCCAAAACAGAGTATAATAACAACAAACTGGACTTCGATAACAGTTCAGGCCTGATTCATCTTCTGCAAGTCACTTTGCCTAATTCATCTTCTGCAACGTGAACTTATTTCATGGAGTTCTGGGATAGTAGTAGACACAGTACTGTGAGAGAACTCAACTTGAGAGAAGTCAGATTGCAGTTGCTATCTGACATTTCACCAAAGGCCCTGAAATTCATTTGGCCCTCTAACAGAGCATAGTTCTGATTAGTGTTCATATTGGTGCAAAGAGTAGGTCCTGCTGTGAATGATAATTCATGAGTGCTAGCTCTGTTGGCCTTGACTTACAATGTACCGGTATGTGAGCCTACTTCCTGCAATGCTGTTGTTACGGATTCTATCAAAATATTTTGTGACAAAGTGACATTGCCCTGTTGCATCTCTGTCCAGAATGTGTCATGCACAAAGGCCTGTTTAGGTTTGGATCCTCAGATAGTAGTCTGTAGTCTACTTTGAGAAGCACTGGGGTTGTATTGCAGATGCAGTGAACATGTTTTTGAGGTAGACTGATCAGGACCTCAACTGATAAAGTACTAAAGTTCAGGGGCTGTTTGTTTCACAGTTTCTTTCTGCATATTGCATTTAGTCATGTATATATGTTTTGGAAGATTGTGGACCTTTGCTAATTGGGGGTGGGGGGCTCGGGAAAGACATGCTCAAGAGCAGTGAAAGAATGCTTACCTTGAGATGCAGCATATCTTTTGAGAACAGGTTAGTTCATCACAATGGAGATGTGTTTGAAGCTTACATAAGTAAGCTCTATTACCACCAGTATCACCATTACACTCTTGTATTTTTGCCAAGTTCAACACTTTCAATTATTCTTAGATAGTGTGTGGCAATCAATTACAAAGAGGTTTTCTCATGTACTAGATCATGTACTTGAAGAGTAAGGCCGGTATGCAGAGACGAAACTGAAGCTAATTCTGCCCTAATATGGTGACTTAAGTCGATGCTTCGGT
>JAAAKL020012206.1:0-13173 GCA_010016065.2 Carybdea cf. marsupialis auct. non (Linnaeus, 1758)
CGGACAGCGCAGGACAGAGGTTTAATGACCACGATCGTTTGCTATGTATCATACCCACGTAGGCAGTTTGCGATCATGAACCTCCATTACTTGGAGCTTCTGACACTCCAATAGTATCCACTTGAGTCTTGCTTGTGAAATCCTAGAGACTCATTGCAAAATTCCGGAGATGCAACCCTTTTGTTTATACTTATTATTATAAATTGAAAAAGAAAGGGATGAAACGTATAACCAATGTGTTTTCAAAGTAGCCAATCAGAATTGTGACTGCCAGATTGGTGTTATTTTGATCAATCATTGTCCGTGGAACAGAATGGTTAACCGAAAAGGTCCAATGAACAGACAATTTTTTGTCTACAAAGCAACGGTTTTCTTGCTTTGATGTGGACGGATACTAAAACAGGCCATTGAAAAGCAGACCAAGCTTGCATATTCAGCTGTCAATTCGTACATCTTGAATAATGTACGTGATACCGTTATGATAAGTGCTTTACCCGTCATTTCATGCCCAAGGCTGACATGATTTTTGATATATCACGATTTATGACAATGTAACAGTTGCATTTGGCACTATTTCTATTTTCCATTACAGATTCTGTTGCAAAAGGAATGGTTAGCATACAAACACAGCTTTATTAAACGGAACATTTCGTCGTTAAGTAACGAGGAAGAAGTGGCCCCCATTTTCTTACAATTTTTAGACTGCGTATGGCAGGTAGGTTTCAATTCAAACTATTAATACATACCCTGGTGTTAAGCATACCATAAATGTATACAGTCGATATTGTGTTTTAACACGTGCTAAGTATCACCTATAGATTCGAAGGGGAGTGGAACGAGTGAGTGATGGTCAGCATTGATCCTTTGGGTAAGCAATAATAATCATTGAAATCGCAGTGTGGTTTTATGTAAGGTACAGGTTTGAAGCCAAGTTGAAATGGAAGAAGTATTGGTTCATCAAGGCTCGTGAAATGCATAAGTGCAGATTGTTATCAGTTTAGATAAGTAAGTTACCAATAACACTACCATTTCCTTTCCTTTTCAGCTTCAACAGCAGTTTCCAACCTACTTTCAATTTAACGAATACTTCCTAGAGGTACGTTGCGTGAATGTTTTCCATTGATTTGGCAATTTTGCAATGCCATTAGAATTGGGTAATTCATCCGCCCTTGGAATTTATAGATCGATCCAAAATTGATGTTAACTTTAGAAAATTGAGCTCTATTCTAGTGTCGGAATTCGAAATTTCTGTTAAGAAATTACTAAGATTGCTGGCTCGAGCATTAGTTCCATAATTCTCTCCGATGACGCAAAAATGTAGACCCAATTTGCAGACGCGGAGCTTCAATGCAGAAGCTTTCGGTTAGTAAAGATATAGAATGTATGTCTCCACCGTATTCATACCGCATAGTAAAACCAGATTTCTTTATAACAATTAGTATTTCTGACCAATCTTTACTGACCCCTTATTTCATCCTGTTTTGTCAAGGGTAAGTTTTGTTTACATAGGTATGGTCACAATCAACCTCGGCGATTTCAAAATAAATTGTAGGGCTATGCTCTTTATCAACCATTCCATGTCATGATACATTGATTATTCTATTTTTCATTTGGAACGAATTATATTGGATTTTATTTTTACTTTTTAGTGCCTTGCGAAGCATGCGTATTCAGGAAGGTTTGGATCTTTCTTTGACAAGGTAAGTATTCGTACGTTTCGAGGTTTATCAAGCAGCAAGTCATTCATTGGGTCAGTTACAACTTGTAGAATCGGTTAGACTACAAACCATTCGATGCACCAGCGATTAAGGCTATCAGGTAGATAAGGTAGGCAGACTGGCTGTCAGCTAGACAGTCAGTCCGTCAGTGCTCCAATTAGTGAGTTAGTAGGTCAGATATTAGGCTAGTCAGCGTCTCTCACTAACTCATTCATTCACTTACAACAACAAGTACAAACTCATACACTCACTCGCCCACGCACTTACAAACTCACCCATTATCTCATTCATTTATTCACTCATGCACTCACTCACAAACTCACTCATTATGTCATTCACTTATTCACTCATGCACTCACTCACAAACTCACTCATTATCTTATTCACTCATTCACTCATGCACTCACTCACAAACTCACTCATTATCTCATTCACTTATTCACTCATGCACTCACTCACAAACTCACTCATTGTCTCATTCACTTATTCACTCGTGCACTGACTCATTATCTCTTTCACTTATTCATTCATGCAATCACTAAGACAGTTAAGGAGGCAGGCGGTGAAATGGATTAACCAGCCACTTGTATAGTGGTGCGTCGAGCGTGTGGAATTATTTTCATTATTATCCACTGCTAAGTTACACCTTTTTTTAGCCTCTTACAAGGTATATTACCGACTTCTTATTTTCGCAGGGAGCCTCAGATGAACCATTTGTTTCATTTTGGACCTGGGTGAATGTGCTAAGTATGGCTCAAGATGATTTTACGAATCCAATTTATGATGAAGATGATAGCAATCGGTGAGTATTCTAAAGAACTGAAATTTGCGATAATAAAGATAGATTGGCTTTAGGACAGCTGTGTTTATTCTATTTCATTCGGGAGTGATATGGACGTATAAAGCATTTTAGCAAGGAAATTTTGATGGATTTACGTTTTCTACTTCCTGGTTAGTACTGCCAAGACCTACAACGTATAGTAGTCTGATAAATTTATTCCCTTTTGTATGGGAACTTTTTACATCAGTTGAATCAATTAGGTTAAGTTGCAGAAAACACATATTGAGGATTCAATATATAAGGGTAACCACAAACTATTAAAGAAACCCCTTGAAAACCTAGATACAAAATCACGCGTATTAACTATATAACCTTACTAACAATCAAATATGGAAGATAGAGTTCCTTTCCTTTAAAGTCAAGTTTAAGCTGTCCCAGAAGAAATAGGTTTGGAGTCGATTTGGAAGAAAATGTCGTCAATATTTGGAAGTCGAGGAAATGAAAACAGGAAGAATGAAGACACGTAGATACCGGAGATTTGTTGATGATATATGAAGATTATCGTAGAACGTAGACATGAAGTATAAAGCACGCAGAAAGAGATTTAACGAAGACAAACGTAACTGAAGGGAACATAACGGATGTAGCTGTAATCTAAAAACGTCCACAGTTGTTAATAAGTCTTGTAGAAACAAAAGAAACCATCTCATCTAAATCAGAGTTGCCTGTTGATGGAACCTGGTGACGATGATAAAAATTTACAGCTGATGATTCTCCAAGGTAGGAGGTGACTACCACATCGGCACATCAGAGTTCTGCCATTATAAAGAAATTATGAAGACTCGTGCTGTCCTTCTCATGGGGCCGACTAGCCTCCTTCTCGAGTTAGCCTCAACCCAGTATGATGTTGCTAAACCACAAAACCTTTCTTGTGGTTTCTAAGTGGTTTCAAGTTACAAGTAAACTGTAAAATATCACGCCGAAGTAAGTATTTTGTGCATATCCGGCAACTTAACTTTTCTTAAATACTCTGTCAAGAGCAAGTAAGCACTCAAGTTAATAGTGCTGGAAGATACAGAATCATAAGTAAATCGATTTCTCACAAACCACTGGGTACTAACTCCACAACGATGTTGAATGATCGTACATGGTGACGATCTATATGCAAGTGAGCTGATAAACTGATGTGACAATGCCAGGTAAAGATACAAATTACGATATATGCTGCCATCGGACCAGACCGCATTGTGCTATATATGTCATTTACAAAATTTTATTCTCCGTAAAATATCACTTTATTTTTCAAACTGGAATTTGAACGTTCAACGATACGAAAAAGCAGACACGCTTTTGACCATTTAAAGTGGGTGAACGTGATATTACTAGTATTCTGACATAGCGGTTTAAGATCAAGTCAATTTTTTATTAGATGGCCTTAAGCATCTGGCAAACTCACTGTGCACATCGACTCAGTCGTCTTCAAATATGGCGATCAGGTCTCAACAATTGAGAGTTTATAAGAGTATGATAATAGAGTAAGGTGAAAATAGCTTTTGATTACGGGTAGATGTTGAAAAATCACTGGACTGTCGTAAAACTGTCAGTTCGAAATGTGAGCCGTCCGTTGAACATCGGTTATGTTTACGGAGGTTACTTATAATACGTACAAGCACGGCAGTTGTCATGAGGCCTGAACGCAATCATTACTCTCCTCTTGTACATTGTCATGTCTGGCTATGAATAAAGAAATAAAAATGCCACGCTTTGTCACAGTAAAACGTAGTGCAAATCGGACGTAAGCTGATCACGCCCAGAGTAGCCACCCAGCAGTCAATGATAAATGTCGAACGATCCGGTCGCATCAACTGGAGCTGCTACTCAGTTTTAGCTAGTTGTAGAAGTAGCATTTCTGAAGTTTCCGGTTACTTCTCATAATTTTGAGGCAGTGATCAAAGATCATGACCTGATAGCTGCATTTCGAAAAGGAAAAATAAAATGAACAAAATAATCTGTCTTTGCAAAGTGTCGTCGCTTTGAATGCCTTCGTCCTCCATTCAGTAATATTGATCAATGGAAGTTTCACTTTGTTAGGCTTTGATACACATGTTCACTTACTTTGACAACATACTCTTACATTTTGCCGCCTACTCGCCACATAACTGCTTTTCGGATTAAGGACTCCTTTGTTCTGCGTTTATGACTCCTGCTTAGCTTCCTAACGATTGCAGTAAGATTCGTCGATGTGGCAGTCATGCATCGTCATATTTGATATGCTCTGCTGGAGGGTGCCCAGAAACGTTTACCATTACATCACAATCTTTTCCCGCAATGCACCCAGATCCCATGGCTACTATTTTTTCAGATTTATGTTTCTCATTTTAGAACCCTTTATTGAGCAACTAAGTACCTAATTATACCAAGGACACCAAAACAATCGTAAATTAATAACAATCCTTCATTTTCTTTCGCATTCGGTTTATTTCCGATGTACTAACGTATTTCGTAGTCGGATTTGTCATAATTTATGCGCAGTATGTGCTCCCTACATAGTTCAGTGACGAGGTCAAAACACCCCTGGAATCTAGTTTACTGTGTTTGCTACCTATACAGGTTTCTGAGTTCCAATATTACTCCACCCTGCATACACGGCTTCGGAAAAGTCCTAGGGACGAACAGGCTCTAGTCGGCGAGGATCCCTTATTAAAGGGTAATTAGCATACAGTTGGGACGATAAGAATCGACAAAGAAAAAAAATGGCCTCCCAGCATATCTTATTTTGTTAAAAAATTTATGTACATTACATCACAACATTTTGGTGTATAGTTTTAGTTTATCTTGTGATTAACATCCATCTTTGTTTTCGAATAACCGCCGTAGGCTATTGTTTCCTGAAACTGGCATGGAATGGCTTCAGGTGTGGACGTGGCACTGGAGGTATCAAAGAGAGGTATAAACCAAATGTGATTGAATTGGTAGATTATATAATTGTTGTAAAGTTGAATTAACATGGGATTGTCGTTGAACGTGAAAGAATTAAAGAATATGGCTAGCATAGACTAGGGATGGGTGCTTATACAGGAGCCAGAGCCACTATTTAATAAGTTAATGGTGGCTACAGAGATTACATTATAATTGTTAATTGCATAGTTGATACGCTAGTGTCAGTTTGAAATTACCGAACTTGTGGTTAGAGGTTCAACTGTGACATCGGTCCCTTCTGCCCTTTGCCGTTCCGCTCTATATCGTTGAGAAATACGTTCTATTGAAACTATAATGTCAGTCAAGTATAGTATAGTATAGTATAGTATAGTATCGTATGGTATGGTATGGTATGGTATGGTATAGTATAGTATAGTATCGTATGGTATAGTATAGTATAGTATAGTATATTATAGTATCGTATGGTATAGTATAGTACAGTATAGTATAGTACAGTACAGTGTAGAATAGTATAGTATAGCACAGTATAGTATAGTATGGTATAGTATAGTACAGTATGTGATATAGTATAATATAATATAGTATAATATAATATAGTACAGTATAGTATAATACAGTATAGTATAGTATAGTATAGTATAGTATGGCAGACAATGCTGTATATCCACTGTGTCGGTTCCCCATTCCTTTGGTAGGAAAACCTTGTCCAAGCTGCAGAGATAAAAATGATGCAAACAGAGAAGCTGCAACGAGGATATAAGGTATGACATCCAATTGTAAATTCTTTCTTTTGTGATACCATTCCTATTCCTGTATCAACAAACAGGAAGAAGATGTGTCATGGTACAGTTGAGGATAGAAGTATGATTTTGTTGGTTTAGTAGGTAAAGGGAGTCACATATTCTATAGCAGAGTGCAGAGGATAGGATGTGGAAGAAATTAGCATCTCCTGAGCTTCGGCATGGCGAACTAGGGTGGCTATTCCCCGCCAGGCCGCGTTTACTTTAACTATGTATTGCCAGGCTCCCATTTTCTCTACAGGTTCACATCCCAGCGTGAAGTTGAAGCATCAACCCTCTGATTGCTAGACCAGCTCTCTACCAACTGTGCTAACTCACTTCCAACAGGATTACGATCCTTAGGAATTGCAATCTGCCGGAGCGGGAAGTAGGCATCGAAGTGCAAGTACAGCTCAAGAAACATATGTGTGTGTGACAAAGTAAAAGATACCATAGTTTCTTTTTTGACGCCAATATAAATCAGTTATATTTCTTTGTTACTGAAGTGTGATGACTAGCTAATGCGTAGCGTCTCGAAATGAATACACGTTTATAACTTTCGTTACGTTCAGTACATGGTTTGTCATTGTCGTCAGTTGACTTTTAGGTACAAAAAAGTGTAACTTGAAGTCATGAGAGGACATAGTGTGGCTCGTAGATGAAGGGATACAAAGGAAAGCGAACGATGTGTGGTTCTTTTGAGAATTGCTTGTAGAGGTTGTAGATTAGGTTAGTCTTAGTCGATTGAAAAAGCACGAAGACTAACGGGAAGTTTTGAGGGGAGTCCTTGAGAAACACCGCGTCGTTATTAGACCGTATATTTCGGCTCCCAGATGTGTGTCTCTTTAATTATTCTGTGGTTCATAACGTATAATAATTCTACTCGTGCATATTATTTGTAAAATTGTAATGGTTGCCCATGTACATTGTACAAATTGTTTATACGTTCGGTGCGAGTGGATATGATTTGATTTTATTGGATATTTTCAGTTTTCCGTAACATATTGCAGGCATATTGTGTCCTGAAACACTACCGTTCCTTCCAATGTTCTGCTCCACTTAACCACTCGAGGACCATGTTTTCTCTCATGCTGCTATGTCGCAGTGGCCTTGGTACTGCCGAGGAGACCCTGGATGGCCAGTCACCTCAGTTAAAACTCAAACACATTTCGGGGGCAGCTCACCTCTCCCCCAGCAAATAAAATTCTTTTGACTGTGTTCCTTACTAACTGATTTTATGGGTAAATATGGGCTTTAGTAAGTAAGTGACATTTTTATTGCCAAGGAAAATTCACAGCCTTTTATAAATTCTAACAGACAAATAGTAACAGACAAGTGATAACCTCAAATTAAGACTATGGATATGGGCAACATCGTTGCATTTAAAAGTAACTCATAGCACAGCCTCCTAGTTTATATAATAGTATGGTGCCTCTCTTGGGGTGGTAACCATTCCATAGTTTCCTAAGCCCTATCTTTGCATTTACTCTCTCAACGATACAAGCTCATTTTAATGTCAAGTTCTTGGCTTATCAAAATATCAAACCCCCGGAGGCCAGGCCTATCCTACTCAGAATATATCTAAATAAATTTCCAAGCAACACTTTTTGGCCACTATAGTAAACAATAGATCAAAAGCTCCTTTTGATCTCCCGCTGTAGCTATTCTGGCTTTCTAATCGAGAATTTGTAATGGAATCCATTTATGCTCTCTGAAATAATTCCTGTAAGCATTTTTCACAGTCAGTCATTGCTAACCGTAATTCTTTTGGCTTGATCTTTTCGACCTTCCTTTGGCCGTCCAGTTCGGTACATTCCTACTATCTACGCATCGTTGCCGATATTCTTGCAAAGCTGTTTCTGAACTTGAGAAATTCTTGAGTTAGTATCCTTCCACAATGGCTCGCGCACTTTCCAGTTTGGAACCCTGTAGATAATCATGTGTGGACTGCTCCTTTTGATGTTGATTATTTTTTGTTTATCCTACTGTTTATACTTCCTCCTTGGAATACCTGAACCATTGTATATTTGTTCTGTGTTTCTCATTACATCTTATCTCCAAATGTTATCTGGGATATAAAAAACCCAGGGTTTCCCGTCACCCACTGAAAGTTTTGCATCTCAAATCTTCCCCAACAAAAATTGGCGACGAAAAGTTGGAAAATGTGATTGAACTCCAAGTAGAAATATTAATGTGTACGAATGGTTGTCCCACTTAGTTTCCCTGTTTGTCTAAAGATTAACCCACGTTTTCTGAATCATTGAAAGCAAGTATTATCGGTGCCAGGCTTTTGAAACATCCAGATTTTTTTTGTGGGCCATCGAGTTTTATTGTTCGACTTTCCTGCATGGTTTTGAAGCATAACTTCCCCAAAAGTTCGTATCTTATTTTAACGTCTCTAATTATAAAGATGTCGAGCCCTTCCTATTTCATGTTATATTTGTTGAAATCGTATTTTTTTTCGTTTTTAATTAAAGGTTGTCTAATCCAATTTATTGGGGGGTTAAAGTAACGAGCGCGATGAAATTCTTCCTATCCAAGTTGCGATGTTCGCGCATATGGAAGTGTGTTATAATTGTGAGAAGCGGCAAACGTAACCTACCTTTCTAGTGTGCAAAGGGAATTGTAGTTGTAAGCCCCATGTTGTTTTGGTTATGGACTTAATTAGTACTTTACAGTGTACGTTTGCATTTACGCGTCTTTGTGATTTGCTTGTTCTTGTATTGTAATGATTTCAGTTAAAGGGCTTACCGTTACTTTTACTGCAGACATATCCTCCCTCCTTCTCACTGCCGTGCAATCAGAATATTTACCCCACGATGATATAATGGACCCGTGTTTCAATCCAATACATCTCAGTGAGACTAGTACAATTATCTAATTTAACATACATTGCAATCCAATGCATCTCGTTGTGACACATGCTGTTTATTATGCTAAAGATGACTACATTAAAAATTTAACTTTAACAGTAGCCAAGAATTTTTCAAGAATAAAGATCTCTTCGTGATAATTTAGTATTCATGAATTCATGAACACGCTGTTATTTTTAAAGACCGTTAAAAATGTAAAAGTACAAAATTTTAGTATTAGTGATTTCTAGCTATGTCTTTTACTTTCTGTAGGAAACAATGGAGAAATATTTAAAGTTAGTACAGCAGTTATCCGACCGAGACGAAAGTTACCCATTATCTTTTCACACAAGGACGGCGGGAGATTTTTGTGATGGACCCATGCATTATCCTGCAAATGCGTATGGAAGTGATTCAGATGGGTCATCTGTAGCGAGTAGAGACAGAAGTGATGAAAATGGATTCGCTAAAGGTCTCACAGCAATCTTTGGCAAAAAAGCTAAATCCTTCAGCGATCTTTTAAGTTTTAAATCCAATGATGAGGGACAGGCTCAACATGGTCATAGTACATTTTACGATGTGGCCGTTGGCTCGAAATCTGGTAAGAAACTTTGAGATGTAAGAGGAGTTGTGTAACATCTTTCCCCAAAAGATGCTGTACCTTGCACTTAGTAACTTGCAACAGCACCCTAAAATGTTTTTTCTTTGAAAAACAGTTCACTTGCCTTTAAAGTTTGCACTAAGAGAACTAATTTTGGATGAAGTGGGACATTTTTAAGGACACTCGACATGTATATTACTGATCAAGGTTGCTGTTGTTGGCTGATGCTGACGACAACAGCCTCTTACTGAAGACTCGGCAGTAGATAGAGATTGTCTTACTGCTGTCTAGTTCAATTAATTTTTAAAATAGTTTAATGCTTCTGTGTGTAATCAGAAAGTCGTATAATGTACATCCTTACATTGTGAGGTTGGAAACGACCTTTAAAGCAGGTACCTTCTCGAATACCGGAGGTATAGACTTGTTTGATAATGTGGTCAAGTTTATTCAATCATGTAGCTTTATTCTTCTTGGTAGGCGGTGCCTCAACAGTGGCTTAAACAACAAACCAAAATATTAGGGGAGCCCGATAGCCAAAAGATTTATTTAGAATCTTCACATAAAAGAACTGAACAGCAAAACCTTAAAGAAACGAAGACAATCGTATGATAGGAGGTGTTTGAGTGTGTGTGTGTGTGTGTGTGTGTTTGTGTGTGTGTTTGTGTGTTTGTGTGTGTGTGTGTGTGTGTGTATGTGCACGGACACCAGTGGATATAACACATAAATCTTTCCATTTTGCTTTTCTTCTTATTTCCGAGTTGGCAAATCATGGATTGCATAATTGTTTTGTTTTGAGTTACCTACCACTATTTATCTATTTGCCAGTTGTGCTGATCCATTTTCCCTCAATGTTTTGAAAGCTCATTTTATTCTCTCGTGCGTGGTGCATTGCAGTCTTTGCAGTATAGCATATATTTAACAAAGTTATGGCGGGGGCATCATCCATCCTTGGGTGGTAACGCCTCTTCTTAATCCAGCCATAGTGAGATTAGCCCTTCGAAGACAACAAGTTAGCCATCATTATGTCGAACTTAGGTGGTTGCTCTGTGTAGTTATGAAAATTCATTAGTTGAGACTGAATTAAATCAGGTAATTGATATATTAGGCCTAGTTATTGGTCGAATCCAACTGTACACGACATATGATCAATTTGGCAATGGCTGTTTTTGGTGACTGTCAATTCTCATCCATTTGGAACCCTGCCTATTATGTTAATATGTGTGTCTGTTTTGGGTATTCGCGTGGCGGTATTGGGTTTTGTTATAGATCACAACTGCTTTTCACAGGTCACGCTTGGAGGAGAGTCATCACCAGGTTATACTCCCCGCACTAGCGATCTAGGGTCGTTTGGACCTACAGGTGTATTCAACTGCACAGACAAAGTATTCTCGGAATCTGTATTCGAATGTGCTTAGCCAACAATAAAGAGTACTTTCCTGCCAATTTCCCATTAACAGAAATAACCTATTGTAGGATTGTATGTTGTATATTCCTAACTCCACAACCCCCTGTCCTTAACCCCTGCACTAACCCTACCCCAAACATATGTTGAGGATTTATAAGTAGTTCGTACATTTGCTGTACCGATAGGTCATTCGTTTTTCTTGTTGGGCTAACAGGAAAGTGCTAAAAAGAGTAGATTTTGCAATATGTTTCTTCCTCTATACATCTTTAGTTATGTTATGAAAGGGATGTAATGAAAGCATCTCAAGTTACACTTTTAATCTCAGGGATTTTGAGTAGCGCTTAGCATCATTTATCATTACACTTAGTTTTTTCTCACCACTTGATTTTTCAGCTTCCATGGATAGGAAAAACAAAATGTCGACGCTGACGTCCTCTATGGAAACGCCCCAGAAATTTACCAACTTGAGGGATTACCTAGAAAGTAGAGGTAACTTGTGCACGCCATGATCTTCCGTTGGCTTTGTAGAGATGGGGGCATTGATACATGACGGGCTATGTCGCTATATCATTTGCAGATCATCCCGTTGCTTTCATTGGGTAGTTAATTTCCTGTTAATGAATTTCATGCTAGAATAACCTCCAACTAAAAATATCACTAGCTCAACTGACAATTGGAAATATAGAACATGCAGTTGGTTACTCCTCAGTTATATGCAAGTTTATCGTGATGTGTAGAGTTACTAAACTCTTACGTTATACACTGCGTGTAGTTGTATTATGGATAAAGATGCATGCAGCAAGATCTGAAAGTAATTTCATTCCACTTAGCAAGAAAAGTTTTCTTCGGGTCTCTGAAAGAGAAATCTCAATATATCATGAACACTCTTTTCGTCGACGGTGTTATCTCAAAACGCACTTTTACTTAAACGTCTTCGTTGGCATTGGCAATATCGATGTTATGTTATTTATGTTAGCAAGAGGAACGTGATTGTTTACGGGACTGCCTGGGCTAGACCAGGAGATTTCTTGCATAAGTTGTACCAACTCAAACATTGCAAACATAAGAGGTATACGTTTGATCAGAAACAGCCAGCATTCAGTTATAAATATTTTGGTATCATCTATTACTTAAATTACACATTTTCGATCGTTGAAACCATTGATCTTGGTGTTCCTTTTAACTTTTGACTACAAAAATAGAGGGGAAAATCGATTTAGTCATCATAGGGGTGCCTCTTAAGAATAGGCGTAGCAACCTGATGAAACCCTTTCGGACAAAAAGAGCTATCATGGTAAGAAGAGGCTTGAAAATCAAAGCGTCAAGTATTATAATATACTGGTCTGCTAGAAAACGTGGGTAGGACGAGGGAGGAAATCTTGCAGTATCTTGTGGAAAGACATGGTAACTTACGTCAAAATATAGAAACAGATAATAGTATTAAAATCGCTTTAGAAATTCTTTATGTCAAATTTGCCTGATGATTGAGGTGATCATGAAAATTCAATAGCAGATATCGTTTTTTATTCCCTTTCTTATTTATTATTTTATTGAGCTCTCTGATATCGAATTATTTGTGTTTATAAAATACATATTTTTGAACAATATCTTCGGAATCGTATTCCTCAGCAGAGGGTTTATACAGTGAAACGCACACTGGCTTCCGCGTTCATTTCTACGTTTTATGTATACATGTAGACGGATATATTAATAAATAGATAAGTAAAGATATGAACAAATGAATGAGTGAATGCATTCTACGTTAGGTTAAACTACCCTTTCGGCAGACTGAGCCAGCTATGTCCTCTGATTTCATCATCATCATCATTATCATCATCATCATCATTACCATCGTCATCATTATTATTTTCCTCTGTTCCGGATTGGTTGCTAGATAGGAGCTCCTCTACCATCCTTCGCCCAGAATGGTATATCCTCTGCTCTTCTGCATTGTCGTCCTTTAAACATTCAAGTTCATAACTTTCTTAACATTTTCCATCAACCTCTGATCTCCCCCCCCCCCCCCCCCCCCCCCCCTCCCCCCCCCCTCCCCTCCCCCCGCCCTTCTTTCCTCCCCTCCTCTCTCTAGTTTTTTTC
>JAAAKL020012208.1:0-13171 GCA_010016065.2 Carybdea cf. marsupialis auct. non (Linnaeus, 1758)
TTATAGATTCAAACACGTTTGAAAATCTTAGCTGTTTGACTAAGACAAACATAAAGAGATACATAAGGAGATGAGAGCGGAAATGTATTTTATAGATTCAAACACGTTTGAAAATCTTAGCTGTTTGACTAAGACAAACATAAAGAGATACATAAGGAGATGAGAGCGGAAATGTATTTTATAGATTCAAACACGTTTGAAAATCTTAGCTGTTTGACTAAGACAAACATAAAGAGATACATAAGGAGATGAGAGAGGAAATGTACTTTGTAGATTTAAACGTTAAACACGTTTGACTTTTATTTTCTGGGACCCCCTAATGAAAGGGCCTCTTTTCCATTCTCCAAACTCATAATACGTGGCAGTAACTTCAAGTCCGTTTTTCAATTGTTCATAAACTCGACTACCCACTTTTTCTAGCAACTGTTGTAACACATCGACAAGAATTCTTAGAGGAGCAAATTGTGAACATATGTAGCGATGTCCGTATAAAACAAATGAAATAGATGGAGGGGAATGTTAACACCCAGAGCTAAATAGTATTCTGTAGTGTCCAGAAAGAAGCTCAAGTGGACTGACGCCATTAAAGTAGAACAGAATAACATTATACGATTTGGTGCCCAGCAATGTTGGTAGATTTCATTATCTTGGTCTGCCTTGCCGAGTTCCTGAAATTATAACTGACTACTTGCGTTCCCACTCAGTGCAAGATTTGCAAGTCGTTTGAAACTATCGCGACCATTTTTAGTGATATACAAACTTTCGGCGATGACCTGTCTCTTGGTCAGTTTTCCGTCGAGAATAATTTCAATAACAGTCAGATTGGGAATGATTCTTATTGATTCACTGACAACATGAAGCATTATGTTTGGTAGCTTGCGAATCTTCCTTGTGTTCATTGGATATAATTTTGTAATCTAGTATTGCGCGTATACGGGAGCAGGTGAAAGTAAAATCATGTTATTTGCAGAGATCTCAGTTACTTGGAGTAACCGACATAAATCTTATTTGGGAACGTAGAAAAGAATGTTTTTGGTGCTACATTTGTGGTCTGTTTTGATACAGGTTTGAGATGATATGTAATTGATTGTTAAAGGTTTATTTAAGAATCTGTCGGCTACCTTTCAAGGCCAGTGACTGATTTCCTTTTAAGACGTCTGTCTTATCATTTTCATTTGAAAGTCCAGTTTTATTGAAATGGAATTAGGTCTCATCAACCAAAACTGTAACAAGAGGATAGCCTCACTGTAAGACTGTTGAGTAGGCTTATAGATAGCACTGAAGAAAGCTCCAAACTAAGGTTTACTCCACAACAAATCGACCACATATTGGCGAAGGGTATAAAACCAGCGCACAGCTTGCAACGGGGAGGGAGAGTGAGCCCCCCTGTCTCCCGCCTCGGAAAACGTATCCCATCGATAACCAAGCAAAACGTATTTTTCAGAGGACGAAGACTCTCCCTTGCGGAAAGTAACAATTGATAGTAAATGGATTAACAAACCATGCTTTTAACCTAAAAGAGAATCAAAAATCACACTCATAGACCCTAGTTGGTAGTGCTAATATTGTTTAACATTGCCGCTTACAATAGAACATCACTGAGTGAACCTTTGGCTCCTGGTGTTACATGACATAATAATTGGCTCTGAGGAATCTCGCTCTTCTCCGGGAGGTAGTGCCGGCAGAATATGAATTCGTTTACATTTTATACACATTAAAGCTCAGCTCCAAAGACCCTTTCACCGATTACCACCCACCAAAGCCTCTTGTTCATTGGATTCTGTTGGAAATCGAGCCTACGACTGGGACACAGGGGGTAACAGCAAGATCTTGAACTGACGGAGATATGTCTTGTGTCTAAGGTTGATCTCCAAATTATTCCTTATGTTTTATGACGTACAAGTGCTCTCCATAGCCTTTATATACGTTTTCATTCGGGTTTATGACTTGCCAATTATTCGTAATTGACTTTAACAATATTGACAAGATTGGATCTGAGATAATAAATTTGTACTAAGCTACTGATGGGGAGGGGGGTGGTTGTTGAGTCAGAGGAAATAGAAAATATGTAGCCACCGGTATCCAAGTTGTGACACATTTTCTATTTATTTAGAATTTGGAATAAGCAATGAATATAGAGTGCCCCTATATAGAGGGCCAGTACTTGCACGTTATATATTTTAACACTAGATTAGTTGATCTCCTTATAAGCATTTTAAAATGACGTTTCTTAATATCTTCGGAGTGAAACTCACTTCAGGTAAATGATCACTTAAAAAAGGGTCTGATTCGAGTGTAGAATGTATGCCCAATTTATGTGACCGGTAGAACAGCATAAAAACGGAACAGGTGACACACCCACTCGCACTGATAATGCCGTGAGTGGGGACCCTTGACGTAATATATACCTAAACATTCTTTATCTGTATTAAATGTCGGCATATTTTAATTTAACAAAGAAGGGCGCATTTAATCATTTTATTGAAGACAGTGGGGAAAATTCTTGCGTTACTTGGCATGCGCGTACCAAGAAAGCATTCTGGTCGTGCACCTGACAAAAAATCATTTATAAAGACGAAAACCGTTTTGCTCTTGCAAGATTTTGTACAAGGTACATTACAAAACTGGCAAATTTACTCAACTGAAATCAATGTGCGCATGAGCAAACCAATACCCATATCTGGATGTTTTTAAAATGTAATACTCCGAAGTTTGATTCTCAGAAATTGTATTCCGCAACTTATTTTTGTTCATGGACCCAGTGAACACAATGGATATGAAAAGCAGCACCTTCAAAACTTCAAAACTTTACATACTGAACCCTTTGTACATAGACAGTGTTGAATTTGCAATTTTACAAATACTGCTTTCTTTTTTTTCATTGCTCTCATGCTGCGTAACCAATGGCACAAAGTATTTCAAAATATTGTTAAAAATATTCGGTTTAAGAAGGAAAGTGAATATAGTTATTTTTGTGTTCCATGCTAAATTTATTCATTTCATTTGTAAACAGTAAACTACAATGTTACATTCTCCATGTTTGGAAAAGATTTGATCGTTTGGCAAATAATAATAACATCTATTCTGCTTCGTTCCTTATGAGTATTAAGTCGAGTTTTCTCAACCCTGGGAGTTTCAATTATTGCTTCTAAATTATCATCATGATTTTTCAAACATTACATCTACTTGCCCCTTAAATGCTCCCGTATGCTTTTTGCACGCGGCAAATTCTATTTGGATGAAAAATTGATATTTTGTGGATTTTCTTGACTTTTATTTCAGTCTCAAGAGAAAATAGAAATCTTTAAAACTATTGTTATTAAGGGCGTGGTCGCAACTTAATCGAGGATTTTCAGACGCATGTTTTCTCCATATCCCTATTGTAAATCGAAGTGAAGAGTATTGACATATATGTTTGGGTGATATTTAATGCATTTTAGTACAGGTGCCTGAGATTATAGTGATTAACATTAATGTTTTGATGATATTTTGTCAATTTTCCACAAGAAAAAGTAAAATTATATTATATGGAGGGGAAAAAAGTAAAAATCTGATCAAAGTAAATTTTTCCGTTGTTTTCGAACCACATGTTTGTTTGAAGGTACATAAAACAAGCTACTTCAGTTAATGTTGTCTCAGTTCATGACATTATGTCCATCAATTCAGCCACTACACTAAAGGCCAAAATCTACGAGCGACCTTGATCTCATCTTGCGTTTCCACTATCAAGCAGATTGATGAAGTATAACAGTTTTCAATAAACCAAGTGCTCATTTACATATTTGAAGGTATATGAAGCTATAGATCAAGGAATTTTATGTCATTTCTAGGCGCCATACAAATGTTGAAAATACCCTGCCATGGCTATATCTCAATCAGATAGTTTAATTCGCAAAACTTGTATCATTGTTTCATGAAAGAATACTTTTGGCTTAATGTTAATCGTTGAAAGGCAAGATGAGGTGAAGCTTCATCGTAGGTTATGGCCATCAGTGTTTGAAATTTATATTCGCTACCTTTGGAATACCAAGGGTTGTTTAATGGGCGTTAATACATAAGCAACACTTTGGAGATCTCTTGGAGGCAGTACGTTTCGAAAAGGAGCTCGTGTTTCTAAAGAGTGGGGCAGTGGATAGTAAGGACTTTCCATGATTTTCAGATTGCAATTGCTCTCGACGATAAAGTCATACTAGTATATTACCTTCGCTGAAAATAATATTGTGCATCATGGTGTTTAATTTACGTTTGTTTATGAGATTCACGAGAAGACGCAATTTGGGTATGTTTCGTATTTTAGAGTGCTCTTGTGTAATTTATGCTTCTGGATTTTTTTGGACAAGTAAGATCTTCTCATTTTACCCGTGATAAAGATGCTTTTTTGTTGTTTTTTTTATTGTAATCACCCTGATCAAGGCCGAACCCACTTCTAGGAGCGGATTGCTTTTTCCTTTTCGGGTGACAATCTATTCATGCTTACTTTTTTATGCTTATTTTTCATGCTATTTTATGCTTGCTATTCTTGCTATTCATACATATAGTCCCCCCTCTGTCCTATCTCTCGAAACATAGTTACCCACTTCACGAGAGAAGATGACAGAGCACAGTACCTTCGGGATCGTGGCAGACAAGCTCAGGGTCGGTTCGAACTCACGACCCTCGAGTGTGAGTCTGACAATCTACCACTACGCCATTACTGTGTATTCTGGCGTTCCGTCACTGATTTGAAGTGTTCAACATTATTGCATTGCAACTTGTGATAAACGATGTACTTAGTGGTGTACTTGTTCTGAAGTCTCTTTAGTTTTGTTGGTTTAAAAGATGCCTTATATCATGTTTTAGTATACCTCTTTAGCCTGCTTGGCCTTATATCCCAGCCCACTTCGCGAGGCACTCAGGTGAATTGATCAGGTGAATTATAGAGTTATTTGCATTAACTCAGTAAAATTTTATCGCTTCGGAGTGCGAGTACCTTATGTAGAGGTAGAGGAACACTGATTTACATTACGTCATATTCCTTTATAATGTCAGTTCGGCATTACACACACTATTTGACAAATACTTTAATATCGTTATAAAGGTAAGGCATCATGTACTTGATGTAACGATTAAGATTGTTGCAATGTACTAGTAGTATTTGTAACTGAAGGTGAAGTGTTATGAGTGGTGCGGAAGTGAACTCGACAAGCAGTAATTGTATTTCGACAAAATTAAACATATTTTTGTATCGTAAATTTGCTGCATACAAATTCTAAAATAGGTGAAATACTTCTCGTGACATGCTTACTTTAGATATAGTGTATTATTTTCTAGTTAATCGACGTCGTGTCCACTATATTTAACGGAACCTTTACAGTCGTTTTCAGCTGCTTCGAATCTGCAACGGGATCTGTTTATTGATCCCCAGAAATCACGTATCCTTTGTTACACGCGATTGCCATACATTTGCCTGAGGTCTTAACTTTCGAATTCGGCCGGGCATGAAGAAAAAGAAATATGTTGAGGGTAGCGCCAAAGCCCAGACTTGACACATAACGGACGTAGTGAGTGAAACAGTTAATGGCAACCCACCTTTGCACTTGTGAAGAGCAATACCATAAACTGTTATTGGAATCAGAGAGAGAACGATGTGGAATACAACCATAGTAGTGTATGCCTTAAATATTTTTTTCGATCGCTTCCAAGAAATTCTACGCTGACTGTTAGTCCATGCATCAGTTTTTCCTGCCAGTGTGAGAAACCTGTCGTTACTCCTCTGTACTTTATGCAAGATGTAAACAAAGCACGCTATGACTAGGATAAGATAAAAAATATCCAATACTATAAAGACATATTTGAAGGCTAGTTCTTGTACGTTACCGACACTTTCCCACTTGTAGACAACAAATACACAAGCAGGAATCGACCAAAGCCATAGATCTATGATCAGCACCGTACTAGCTTGTTTCTCCTTGGCAATGGGGGAAGGAGATATGGATCTGATTACCCAAATTTGAGTAAGTAAAAAGCATGTCATGTGTACGACATATGATAAGTATAATGGAACGGCAAACGATTCGATAATTTCAACGAACATGGCACGTGATGATGTATTCTCGCCGTAACTGTGAAAATAGAGAGAACAAATGTTATAGATAGTGTAAAGAACACTTGTGATATTAAGGCTAATGAATACGATCTGCCTTCGAACCTGTCTTGCTTGTAAAATTATTCCAATGGCTAGTAGATTAATTATAGAAGCCCCTGTTCCAAAGGCAACAGTCGCCCAAAACACAACTTTTATAGGGTTTGCCATGATCTGTTGTAAAGCTCTGAAATTCTTGAACGATTTGGGGAAGACCCAAGAATTACTTTTTCTGATCATACTATCTTGTATTCTTGAAAAGGGTTTTAGTATCCACGCAAACTGTAGTACACAAGATGTAGCTTTCCATGATCAACACGCAGGTAAAACTAAACGGCAGCTGTTACTTAGTTCTTCGTTTTAAGAATAGGCCTACATCTTCCTGTTAGTAAATCCGTATCACTTCTTTCCTTTGTCAATATTTTAGCGATGCCGTACTCGATTGACTGAAATAATATGTTGGAGCTGCGGTAGAGATGCGAATAACTGATCGATTGATTTATTGCCGCTTGTAGTAAAACTTTGTTCTTCATAGGTAGCAAGTTGTCTTCTTTACATGTTTGTTTGGTGAGGTAATCCCAATAGTCGCTCTTTATGGTTGGCAAGCTTTGAAATATTCCCTTGACGCTGGATAGTAAACAATTTACAAGTGTACACAAGCATGAGCTCCATGGGATCGAATGTGAATTAGCCAGTGTATGATCGGCATATCAGAGCAGATTATCTAATTAATTCATTCTAAGAAACTCTTAATCAACATCGTTCTCACTTGAATCCAATTGTAGTGATGCCTATGTTAAAGCTGTGTTTTGTTCTAGATTGAAAGCGTATATTTATTGTCGAATATCGCTGCTCAGTAGATCGCTGCTTCTACTCGTGTAAACACATGACCTGTAAACGGATCTCGTGAATATTATTGACAACTATCCATTGGTAACTGTCAGTGACGTAACAACCATTAAACAAGCTACTAGACTATTTCCGAAAGCTCTCGTAGTGTAAATTAAGAACCGTACTGCAAAAGTATGGACAGCGAAATCGTTTGTTTTGACCTTCTGCGGCCATGCCTATCGTTAATAGCTACACGATGTCCGATATCCCATATCAAGGATAACACTATTTCCATATTTTGAAAATATAGAAGGGGGTCAATTTCAATTAGTGGTGTTAATACCCTGTATATTATCTTTCATTGTAAACTACGCACTTTCACAAATGGTGTATATTATCTATACTAAGTTTAGTTAATGTCAGTATCGATGTAGTGTCTTGAGAAGAATCGATCGAAAAGCTTCGATAAAATGAAATTTGCCTTATATAATTTAAAATTCTGCAGTATCAACAAGTTTAAGTATTTCCATATTTATGGGACATAGGTCTGTTCGATGATTATTGACATGATAACAGAGAAATAAATTATGTTCCTCTTGTTTTTCCCAGATTTCACCATTAAGAGAAGCACTTAAATTTGTGTAAAATTCTTGCTTACAGATAAAAACTTCGTTTTAGAGTTAAAATCTTTTTGATTATTTGCCCCAGCTGTTTATATTAATTTATTGGCAGATTGTTCTTAAAGTGTAAAAGTGTCAATGAGCTGATATTATTCAAACCAATAATTAAGTTTTTTCGCATTTAAACAATCAAAGGTAATTTCACATCAATATGATAAAATGATTCCCGCTGTCATTACGTAAGATTTTCAGTTGACTTCTTACTTTTGCATTCATGATGCATTTAAACTGGTTTAAAAGTAATCGTTTCTAATTAAAGCAATCAAATCTCGTTATGGATTCGTGGGTAATCTGAAAAGGCAGTTCCTACCATCTTTGCATGTGTGCTTTCAGTTCACTTCTCACTTTTTCATTCATGATTTATTATAATGACGTTAAAAATTATTGATAATTTACTGACATTGCGGAAGGTGATTAGCAATTTTTAGGGCATCAGTCATTATACTACTTAATTAGTGATATTTCAGATTGAACTGCCTGCTTCCCTGCCTTAGTGGTCGGGTCTTGATGACCCTTCCCTCTTCCCAATCTATCAGTCAGGCGCCACGTAACATGGTCCACCTCTCTTTTTTCGCAGTGTCTATAGGAATTTGAAGCGTTTGAGCTGCCCATCGTTTCAACGGTCTTCCTTTTCGTCTTGGATTCTTGAAGTTTGCTTGAAACACCACGCTGCTGTGTCAGAAATAAACGGAATAAGTCACTTTCGCAATAACTACCTGCTTACTTCTTCTTGCTCTAGGGTATCAATCAGCTCCGAGAGCTCGATGAATGTTCTTTCATTTATCCATCATTTGAAATTCAGTTGGTCCTTCATCATTCTTCGTAGAAGGTATCTTCATTCGTGTAAACATATCCTAATTCCACATCATCATCACCATTGATTGCATCATGATTTGCAGGTGCGTTTTTTCGTTTAAAGTGTCCTTTGACAATGCGGTGTAGCAGACGTACCCATTGCACTTCCAGTTTTGTGATCTCCTTGATAATGGGCTCCCATGATGCAGAATTGTATATCAGTAGAGAGCTGAGGAATGCCATCATGAATTTTCCTCGGGTTTTGCATGAAATTCGTTGGTCTTTTATTCATTTCATGTAACTTACTAACAGCTGAACAGATCCCTTGTTTGAATTATTTTTTGGTTATTCACAGCGGATATCATGAGACCAAGATACTTTAATTCTTTGACATTTCTACTCTTGCATTTCTTCAAGGGTTATCTGACTACTAACATACGTTTAATCATGTGTACCATAGATGACCATCGTTTCTGTCTTCTTCCGTGACAGAGTCAGATCATATCTACCATAAACATCTTCAATAATTTTGATTCCTTTCTTGAGTGCATCTACCGTTTTGAATATGATAAACTTATCATCGGCATACAGGGCTTGTCTACAGTGGATTTTACATTTGCTGGGTGTTTCGTCCTTTGTGCCCGATTCGTGGAATCTTTAGGTATATTGTACCGAATTTTAAAACCTGTACCTTTTCCCAAAGCACCTTGTACTTCATTAGATAGCACTCGGCACACCGTATCTAAGAGATGTTAATTAAGACGAAGCGATCTTACATTTTTTATGCCAATTCTACATCTGACCATGGAAAGACTGCCATCCAGCCCATCAATATGTCCCGAGGCCATTGAAGGTTGCAAAGTGTTTTTTGAGAATAGAAGATTTAAAATGTTCGTCCTGAAAAGATACTAGCGAAGTACCACTCCGAGAGCGTGTAATTTCCATTCAAGATTTTCCTTTCACCCGCCTTTTGCAAGATGCTTCTTGTCATTGTAAGGGTACTGTCAGACAGTCAAGGCAACTTCATATTAGTACACTTAATGTCCATATTGCGTCGTATGGTGGGTTTTATGAATGTTATATCGTTAGAACGTTGTAAGCGACCTATGATGGAGTTTAAGTTGGGAAGAGGAGTTTTGTTACCTGCTAGACGGAGATCTCAATTTAAGTCAAGTAAAGCCGCTTACCGTGCTCAGACACTTGAAACGTGGTCTATGTTATGGTGTGACCCTTAGGTATCAGTTGCAGTCAATCACGCAAACGCATTATGTTGACATCACCTTTCAGTACATGAACCAATGTCGTGAATATGACATCATAATTGTCACTGTTCATAGAGACAACGCCCGAAATTGCAGAACTACAGAAACAGAGAGAATACCCATACGAAAATGCTTGGAATGTGTGGTAAATTCCAACATCGAAGCTTTTACGTAGCGAATTTTTTATAAATCACAGAAGGAAGGTATTCACGGACGAACATCTTCCCTCTACTCTTCGATATGATTAAGAAGGATATTAATGGCAGATTGTTTGTGTTGGCGCTGTAAAAACGGTTTCTAAGGTTGTTTTAATGAAACCGTGAAACTCTACTGACATACTCCCTATTCCAACGTCGTCTTGCTCTGAGCTTGCACTAGGTATTATCACCATCCTGTCATCATGAATTGCACTTGTTTCGGAGGATGTATGAATAACAATTGAGACGACTGAAGCATTTAGTTTCTCTCCAATCTAATTTTTTAGTAACCAAGTATTGCTGCAAATGTATCGTTAGTTGAAAGAAATGAAATGTGCTGCAACGCAAGATAATCTAATACTTCGCAAATAACGCTTTGCAATGTTCTTCTCAAGAGACTACATACACAAAACAAATAGAAACTACAAACAAAGAGATACAGCCCACTTTCTTATGTAGGAAATGAATTTAATTTACAGTGCTATTGAGAGTAATTGTGTAACTATGACTTCACAAAAGCCACTAAAATCTTATAAACAAATCTGCTCAAGTTCAGAACGTAAAGATCAGTGTCCAGCATGGTGGGACAAAACTGTTTACGTGCTTTTACTATTTTCTTTCATAATACTCAGATAAAGTATTGAAATACACAAAACAAGCATCTGACAATACACCTTTGCATAAATAAAAGTATCTAGAAAGAGACGTAGTAAAAGAGTGAGAGCGAAATCGAGCCTTTGGTGCGTTTGGAGATGAACGCAAACTAAATTCTAAGGAAATACTAGAGAACATGACACGATCGAACCACGCATTCGCGGCCATCGCTTTGCTAACTGAGGACCATGACGAATACATATTTGACTTCTCTTCTCTTCAATTTACCTTCCAATCCTCTATCAGTAAACATCGACGTCCAGCACTACGCAACATTGGAGATTATCCTCTCGAAGATATTCGCCCATCAATCTTTCGATAGCCCATTGAATTCAATGAATTATGAAGCAAAACAAAGCAAATAAACAGACAATAAGTTAACAAAACAAAACAAAAATTGCTAACTAGCGAAAAACCCATCTTTCCTCTTAATGAAGCAAAGAAAACCAAACTAAAAAGATGAAAATTAAGTAACTGATATAATCTTACTAAGAGGAAACCTACAAAACGAGCAACAACAATAAAATAAGGCACCAGCTAGCAACCCCCGCACTTTGTATAAAAACAACAACGTAAATAACAACCCGCCTTATTTCTCTTTCAAGCAAACTAACAGCAACAAAATCAACTATAGACTCTTTGCGCATGACGTCACGCACCATGTGCTATTTCCTCCTGGAGGACAACTTCTCAAGCCGCCAGAACGTTTCGACTGTGAAAGGTTTATGGTATCACGTACTTCTACTTTTGAAAGTGCAATTTGTTTCATCATGGTAAACTTTTGTGGTGTGTTTGGATCTACAAGAGATGATGGTGTTCCTTTTTTTCGTTTTCCTGCCGATTGAGACATTGCAAGAGACAGTATCAAAACTTGGCAGGCTTTAAATATAGCAGTCACAGTACATTACATTCGTAATCTATACATCAGTCGATAGATCCTGAACCTCTCTATAGCGGACACCTGCGGTTCCTGGAAAAAGTGTCCGCTATTATCAGGTGTACGCTATATAGAGGTTTTCAACTATATCTGCCTAAATTAATTAATCCTAATTCATTAATCTGCCTAATTTTGCCAAAAAAAGAAGAACAAAAAGATACATTAATTCATAACATATAACATAATAAACAATTCATATAACATAATAAACAATTCATACAATGTTTTAAATCTCATCTATAATAAAATAGATAACAAGTCAATAATAAAACTTTAACAAGTTTTGGAGGATTTTTAAAAGTCACTTGTTCAAAAAGTACTTACTATATCATGAATTAATTGGTTTTCTATTCTTCTGACAACTCAGGCACCACGAAGCCATTCGGCTATGGGGAGTAAAATACGAATGTCCGCTATACACAGGTTAATTTTAAGGCTAATGTTCGCGCGGTTCCGAGAAAATGTGTCCGCTATAACAAGTGTCCGCTATAAAACTGTCCGCTTGTGATAATTTCGACTGTATTAATAATATGAAATAATATTTGAAATATATGCGTTTTTCGGGGAGTGAATAGGGGCACTAACCACCACCGGTGAATGTCAACCACAGAAATTCGTCCATGTAAAGGGCAAAACAAACAGCAAAGCGTTTAGGCCTACTCACCAGTGGTGTGCATGTGGATCCCAATGTCAAGCTACTAAATCCCTTTACGACTAAATTCATTTATAAGAAGGCTATCAAATCGTGGAAAATCCGTCGCGAAGAAACATATTTTCACCACGGTAATCTGTGTTCAAGGGCACTTTCCAAAATTGTGACTAAAAGACCAGAACAGCAAGGACGGCTTCAACAATAGATAAGACCCCATCCAAGACAGCATAGTAAATGTCACAGGAAGCAGTAACGAATCTCACTCGAAGATCATAATCAAACATAAGTATGTCGTGGTGAAAGAAACGGAAGGATGAAAACAGTACCTAAGCAATTAACAGAGCAAAAATATTTAGGGTTGAAGAATATCTAGTAATATACTGTAACACGAGAATTCAATGTGCTTTCATGGACGGGGGTGTTGTCACGTGTAGAAGCTGTTCCTGCTGTTCTGATCAATCAGGCGCAATTTTGGAAAGTGCTCTTGAACACGGATGATTGTGGTGAAAATATGTGTTTCTTTGCGACAGATTTTTCACGATTTCACATTTATCATATAAATTTAGTCGTAAAAGGATTCAGTAGCTGGATATAGGGATCTAACCAGTGGCGAGTAAATGTTTTGCTTTTTGCTTTGCCCTTTAAATGGACGAATTTCTTTGGTTGATATTTACCGTTAGTGGTAAGTGCCCCAACGTACTCCCCGGGAAATGTCTCTATTTCGAATATTATTTCATACTCTTAATATACATATCAAGACCTATCGATTGATGTATGTATGTATCTAAAGTACTGTGCAGGCTATACTTAATAAGGTACATTCCAACGCGAAAGCAGATTCCTGAGGGCCAAAGCTCAACATCGTCTTTCCATCCGTCCTTACTACTCTCGTATGAATCCTCACCAGATATATGCTTTAATTTGCCCACATAGAGTTTTTGGGAGACAGAGTCTAAGCAGTTAAAATATCCAAGTAAAAAACTCCGTTTTACGGGTCTTTTCCCTTTCGAAGTAGAGGTAGAAGTCTTATCATTCCTTACAG
>JAAAKL020012209.1:0-13170 GCA_010016065.2 Carybdea cf. marsupialis auct. non (Linnaeus, 1758)
ACTGAAATGGCGTCCAAAGTCTGACCTCACTTTCAGACGGAAGATGCTCGATCCAGTGTTTTTTAGAGATCAGTGTGTGCCTCCAATGGTACTCATCTACAGAGAGGCCAGTCGGAAATGACACCCAGGAAATACGCTGGTGTTGAGACTCCCTCTTCCCATTTGTCCAATATTGTCCGCGTTTAGAGGCCCTCTCTCTCTCTCCTTAAAGACCCTGAGTATGACAGTTATTATTTTAATCGGCAAGAAGTACGGTTTTAAACTGCACATCCTTTGGCACTAAATATGAATGGATGTAAAAAGGCGAAGACGGGCTGTGATCCAACTATGAGTGACCAATTATCGAAAGCATGTTATTTGATAATCATTGATATTAATTAAAGAAACGTCTTATTCTCCATAGCATCTAGACGGAAAATATTCCAGCGAAGATGGAGAGGGAGCGATTTATTATTGTTTTACAAATGTTACCATGAAATATCTTGTTATGATATCTACAATTTTTGATGGTCTTCCTTGTTCAGATTGCCCTCTTTTCGCCATATCTGAATTTGTCCGGATTTGCCAACCCTTCCTAGCTTTTGCTATTGATTTTAGTGTGTCGTAGTAAATGCATTTACTGTGTCCATTGCTTTTCAGTCGCTGATTAGTTGTCATCCAGGAGGAATTCATTCTCATTCCATCATCACTCTACCAAGGCCTGTCAGTCGATGCGCCCTCTCCCTGCTTAGCGAGGTAGGCAATTTTATAAGACGTGAATTGTAGCCTTAATGTACAGATGTACCTCATTATAAATTGGCAGTGGATTATTGGAATACGGTTGCAATTCATAGATATTTTAAATCCTGCTATTTGATATCCCCTCATAAATTTTGTTGTGCTCTAACTTTATATCCGAGATCGATAGGGATAAGGTTGATTGGAGGTGAATTTTAGGGTCGAACTGCGATTTCTTTTTTCGAAAGCTCTGCATCTTTTGGCTTTGCTGTACGTTTCTGAGTCTGTAGATCGTTTTTTGTCTTACCTTGGTATGTTTTCATGTCACACTGGATAGAATTGTCTATTGCTTCCTTGTGACTGAAGTCAGGCTCCTTTTAGTATGCGTGAAAGAAGACCAAAATACGTGGACTGCCCATAGTCTTTCCGTAAAATTTGTGGACTGGAATCCTGTAGGGGGGGGCTTTGCTGTAATTGCAAAGAGGATATAAGGAGACTCGCATCAACCCTTTTCTGCTAGTCGCGAGGTGCAATTGGTTCTCGCTGCTCGTTCGTTGAGTCGCAGCGTCAATTTCCCGTAGAAATACGAGATTGTTTACCAGACTGTTTCGTATGTTCATATATCAACGGAAGGTTCATTCATTCGTTTTAATTACATAACACACTGGGATTCCTCGATATTACGTTTCTTAAACAGAAGCTGTGACACATATGACCTTTAACACTATTGTCTAAATATTGTATAAGATATGGCAATATCTTAGGTAGAGTTTTGAAGTATCGCTATTATAGAGGTCAATAACCGTATCGTCACAATACATGCCTTTTTTGCTCCTTACAAGTACCGAGCCCCTTACGTTTGTTAGATAATTCATGCGCAAAATCGACATTACATAAAACCAGTGCTCTTTAAGAGCGTTGATGAAACATTGACATCCAATTGTATGACCCTTTTTATCAAAACATTTGTTTATAGTTCAAAA
The DNA here is from genome assembly GCA_010016065.2 of Carybdea cf. marsupialis auct. non (Linnaeus, 1758). Taxonomy (NCBI): domain Eukaryota; kingdom Metazoa; phylum Cnidaria; class Cubozoa; order Carybdeida; family Carybdeidae; genus Carybdea; species Carybdea cf. marsupialis auct. non (Linnaeus, 1758). The sequence continues at coordinate 1,701 of JAAAKL020012209.1, forward strand.
CAAAAAAATTGCTTAAGATAACGACTCTTGTTTTAACAAGGAAAATCTCTTTTCTTCTACCACTTTGCATACTAAGCATCGTTCGGTGTACAGAGTAAAGATTATATTACAAAGTCATACATAAGCCATGTAGATGAAATTGGTATTCGAAAAAGCTATAATGAATCAATAATTGTATTAGCTTTGCACACTATCTGTTTCAAACTTAGATCCTGCACATATTGTTTTCCTCCAGTTTTCCCCCCGTGATGAACAGCTCAGGGCATACTATAAACAGGAATGCTTTGTATGAATTTATGGGCTCCATTAGTGCTCCTTGTAGCTTGCTTTGCGTTGCCTTTTGATCCATCAGCTTCATATTTCATCGGTACGCACGTCGCTATTATTTATCCTGTAAACTTTAAGGCTGAGCTTTCTTGCCCAAAGCCAATTAATGCATACTGCCTGAACGACTTTAAGAGAAGTGCCTGAATGCACACGGTAAATAAGTTACTGTCATGAACGATTTGGAAGAAAATGTGAGTAACGTGGAAGGGATCCTACGCCCCGAAAATAACCTTTTATTGCAATAGATAATCAAATGTCATGTACAGGCTATAAATAGATATAACTATAAATAGATATATTGACTGTACAATCAGATCCCCTAATTTTTTTAAAGTCAGTCATTTTGCTAGCCCACTAGATTAAAACGGGTTCTATACCATTTCTAATGTACATACTTGAAGTTACTTTGAGTCGTTCTTATGACGTATGAGGACATAAACTGGTTTGAGTTCTATTTCCAATGCCGTTTATCATTTTTAAAATTATGGTCAGCCCTTTGTCCGGTATCCTGTAATTGTATGCTGCTCGGAAATCCTCTACATTGAGTTTCATGTATACCAAGACACGTCAATTAAATTGAGTTTTAGTAGCTTTACCAGTTTTATGTTTGTATGAGCTCAGCTGTACGAATAAGTAGTACTGGTTGCGATTTCCTTCAAAAGAGATTTGAGGGTCGAAGAAATAGGAAGAAACACGCACGTTTCATTGCTGTGATTGGTAGTGCTGACAGTTAAGTGATAAGGCAATGGGCGTTATAAAACAAAAGGTCAAGATTCGAACCCTGGTTTACGCTATGTCGCAGCTTTAGTTGATAGCAACATTTGCATCCGTAATGAACTACACGCAGAGTACTGAAAATTGAAGTTATATATTAGGGTTTGCAGCACTTACAGAATCGATTTATCTGATCTTTTCAAAGTTACTTTATTGGAAGAGAAGTTCTATGTAAAATTGAACAGTAATTCATTTAGGCTAACAGTAAATAACTAACCAAAGTACTCTACTGTCAGATGTACTTAACAATTCGCCTTGGGGTCGCTGAGTAATAAGGTAACGAAGTTTCCGAACAAAAAGTTTGGTACCCTTGTCAATAAAGCGAGGCGCGCTTATTTAAACAGAGGCACACACGACAGCTTCGTTCCAAAATAGGGAGGGGATAACCTGAGCCTCTCTTTAAACATTAAACAATAGAAGCAGTCGGAAATGGCCTCAATTTTTTTGCCAGATAGTGTAATGAAAGAAATTAGTCCAAGATGTAGATATTGTCCGTGTGCTTTTTGTGATAATTGTTTCTAATGGCGATCTCTTTTTCATTTTTAGTTGCTTCGTTACAACCACAAAGATCGACTCGGTAAGTGACATTTTCCCCTCACTTGACCCTCGCCTTTCTGAAGGATAGAAATGTAGTTTTTAAACCTTCAACCGCTGATTTTCCAACATCAGGTTCACAACAACGGCGCAGGCTGTTAAATGCGAAGATTATCTCGGGTATTTTTGCAAGGCTCTTACCCCATTTGTATATGTCTATCAGGAGAGTGAAGCAGGCAATCCGCATTTTCTCATCATCGGAACAAGAGAGGTATTATTGTCACAGAGTACAATTCGTGCTGTCTGGAAGCAGGTTTGATTCGGAGATAAACGTTCTCGTATTATAGGAATTTCTTATTATTAATTACTTCAAACAAGTGTTTTTCTATGAACACTATTCAAAGTTGTTTCACTGCTTCATTGAAAAACACTGTTCAAACAACGGCAGTGGCGTTGGCATTGACTAGCGTTCAAAAGGTCCTTTGAAATCCTCCTAAGGTTTATTTCCGGGGAAACAGGTTGAAACTACGTTGAGTAGCAGATCCATTTTAAAAGTCATGTCAAGAGACACTTGTCACATAGAACTGTCTGTAGTGAAAAGTGAAAACTTTCTTCATGATTGTAAAGCATTGGGACGATTGCAAGACACTTCTTCAATATTACGTGTTTTGAGTGATACGTTCTGTGTTACTCTTGGTATTGAAAAAAGCTGAGTCGGAGGTTTTTGTCGACGAGAATTTAACATTTAACTTTCAATGTCAAAATGGTCTTTCCCCCGAAAGTGTAAAGAGACTTTACTATTTTATTTTTATGTTTAGGAAGACATCATTGCATTGGAGTACGGCAAATATTATTTTTGAAAAGTAGAAAGAGAGAGGGGTTTGAGGGTAGTGCTGTATCTCAAAAATAGGATTTTAGGGAAAACCTGAGTAGCAAACCATTCCTTTTCATCAAACTATGAAGCGACGAGACCCTGGGGATTATGTTTACAGTTTTGTCGTGTGGTCATTAATCTTCACTTTCACTTTCTCATTGTAAGCTACTTGGTTGTGCACTACATGTTGCTTGCTGAGGAGAAATTTCCCTTTCACGACATAGAGGAAAACGTTTGGTGTAAAGTAGGGAGCCGCTGTATCCCGCCTCATAGTAAGCACGAGGCTGTCCCGAGTGGGTGTAAATGCGTAGGCTGTATCTTGAGCTCCTCTTAAGGTTTATTTGTATTTTGGGTAGCTTCCGTGGCTGAGATTTACAGAACAGGAAACGCAGGTTGCCTATTTTTGACTTTGGCTTCGTAGCTGTGCACGTTTCACAGGATTGGGTGTAAACTCCTACTATGGAGTTTGTAGTACATGAAATCTGATGCGGCCTAGAAGCTTTAGGATGCATTTGGTTGTTTTGTTCTTCGCTGGTAATCCACTGGTGTGTGATGGACGATTCATGAATCTCAAGTCGATACCAGAGATCATAAAATTTAGTTTTATTATCTCTGTCGATACGTTGCTAATCACCCAAGATACCCCAGAATTGTGATAAGCACGTAGGTCCTATAGAGTTGTGAATGCAATAAGCAACAGGTAAATGTTCTTATGCAGGCCTGTGTAACTCACCCAAGCGTGGTTTGGGTGGCTTGTCAGGATTTCCATTTAGCTCTTTTTGTCTCTGCCTCGTTGATACGTCAAGTCTCATATGCATTTGTACCCTTCATGTATGGTTCGCTGCCATAGGTCACGACCCTGTACTAATAACCTTGAGACATTTTTGGCAATGTTTCAGCATTTCAGTCTGACTTTGAGGGTATAGTACAGTATAATTCTTTCACTTATAGAACAGTTATAAACAGAGCATCTTTGGTACTTTAGAGTTCGATCATGTTTTTAGTGCTATAAAGCTTGAATATGGACAAAAGCAGGAGGCCCATTCCGTATTCAATTTATTGTTCGCAACGTTTCCGTCGACCCATTTTGAAGATCACATTGCCAATATAGCGTACAATGACGGAAAATATTATTACATACGTCAGCGAAGATATAAAACGATGAAAATGCGTATTCACAATTGATGTGACGTGGAATCATCGGTATGGTGTAAATTTACCATGAATGTATCATAATATGAAAGCTATATTATTGAAATTATACCGCTAAAATGCGCGTTAGATTAACCTCGTTTTCAAAACAAGTTTGAGATGTTTGGAGTTTTGTTTACTATGATATTGGTTGAAGGAAGTAAATAAAGGAAATCTGTAAATCCTCTAGCCATTAACGATGTGACCTCTGGTGTAACGTTTGTCTTGATCGAACTATTTTCACTACCTTTCTCGATTTCGTTTTCCCGTTCAGGATCGGGACCCGCAGGAGCGGAGGAAATCAAAGCACATCCCTTCTTCCTTGGCATCAGTTGGGATGAATACTCAAAGTAGCACTGATATCGAAAAGTTTCTTGTAACATTCCAAAGACAAAATTTCGACATATTTATCTGCTCTCCATCGATGTCTTATTTTGTCACATGTGAAGAATTAGTATATCATCCACCATCAATAGGATCGATGCTCTGGCAGATGTCGTGTATACAATACATACAATACATATCCATTGGAAGACATGGCGAGACATTGGCCGTGAAGCTGGGGACAAGATGGGCACTTGGCCCGTACCATAACTTGTTAGAATTGGCGACAAATGCCACCTTTTAGTGCAAATAATCTAAATAGGTAAAATGTAATTCCATTTTAATGAGATCTGATCGACCCGTGACCTCCCGTCCTTTAACTATCAAATACCTAGACAACGGTTAATTTAACATCAAGAAAAAAAAAGTGTTTACATCAAATTCACAATTTGCTCATCCGATATTACTGAGGTTCTGTTGAAAAAAATTGTGATCTTCACATCCGGTTTATTTGATTTGTTACCTTTCGGTATCCATATCCGGTCGTAAGATGCGCATGCTTCCTTAAAACCCTTTTCATAAACAACAGACGGTTTTTCACATTTTACATCTACACATTTACACATTTTATTGCTGCCATCTGTATGACGTCAATTGTTCTACTTGAATTGCGGAGGCAACAGTTGTTTACGTAGCTGCCAGTAGATGCTGTAGCACACTATTCAATGCTGTTTACTCTACCAATGATTGGTCGAACTAGAACATCTGGTCACATCTGGCGCTTGCGTTCCGACCTGACCGAAGGTCAGCGGCGGAATCGGCTCTTCATCGATGGCTCTCTTTTTCCTATCTCATTTGTACAAATCCCCTCAAGATATGTTGATAGGTGTGTACGTCGTTAATTCTCAGTGGACACTGCATTCAGTGCCGTAATCACGAAATAATTATTGGGGGGCTAAACCGGGCTTTCCGTTTCCCATGGGCGTGGCCGAGAAAGGATGGTTTGCCTATGCAATGCTTTAAAATTGCCTTGTATTTAAGACCGGGATAACATAGTAGACTTCTCAATATATCAAGCAGAACATATTCTTACGCTCTAAGGCAACTGACGGTACGTGAACTCTGTGAACATTCTTTCAATCACCTTGAAAATTATTGGGGGGCTATAGCCCCCCCTCCCCCGCAGTGGTTACGGCACTGCTCATGCTGCTGCACCTTTTGCTCTGCTCTGCTCTCCAAACGAAAGTTGACGCTTATATCACTAGTGTATACAATGGAGCATTCGAGCATGCCCTCCATACACAAACATACAAATTTTGATTGTCCGGTCTTGAAAAAATTAACCTTTAGAAAGAGTCTGCTCCGGCAGAATCTTGGTATTTAAGAATTTTCCCCTTTCCGGCACTAAAATCTTTTGGGAAAGGGCACCCAGACCTCCCGCAAAGTTTTGGCATAGGTCCTTCACTTTGACTTCGCTTACAACCCCAACACTGTATTTCCATACCAAATGACCTTCGTATGTTACAAGGAAAATACCAGAGATTTCCGTCCAAAGGTTAATGATTTCGGGAGAGCATAAAATAAAATCCATTCATCTAAATATTAAGGTCTGGTACACCAATGGATTAGGGATCTCGGACTCTCCCTCACAGCCTTGGTGATATACATACAGCAACCTAGTTCATAAATTAAACAAAATATGCCACCACCAGAATACGAAGAAGCGCCAAATAATCAGAAGTGAAACAGAGGAACCATTGAAGGAGCTAAAATGCAGTAAAGCACCTTTAACAGGCAACAATCCTGAAGAACTTTTTAAAAAGGGGGCGAAGCAATGATCGACATGTTGTTGAAAACTTGCAGTACTACACTTACCATCGTCGCATGGCCCAGAAAATGAGCTGAATGGATAGTTCTACTACTTCTGAAGGAATGGCAGCACAAGGAAGTATGAAAAAAATGGAACGATCAGTCTCATCCGTCACCCTAGAAAGGTTTTACTGTATGTCCTAGTTAATTGAGTGAAACTAACGGTTAAGAGAGAACTCTATGATACACTAGCAGGATTCCAAGAGGGGCTTAGCACTGCAGAGCAAATTTGTAAGCAAAGAGTACTTTTAGAGAAGCACTTGGAATATGAGAAACCTGTATATCATAATGTTATTGACTTTAAGAGAGCATTTGCACAGAGTTTGACACAAAGCTCTCACGACAGTTCTGGGGAGATACAAAATCAGTACATCCATCGTCGGAGCCATCAGGTCGGTGCTTTATGAACATGATAGGAGTCTTGTACTAATCGGAGATAAACCAAGTAATTGGTTTAGATCGAACGTAGGGGCTAGACAATGCTGTGTTTTGTCTCCATACTTGTTCAACATCTTTGGAGTTCCTTTTAACTGAAGCCCTTGACACTTTTGATGGTGATATTAAATCAATGGACTAGCAGTTCCAAACTTGCGCTTTGCTGATGATATTGATTTAATTTAGTCAAGTGAAGGTGAATTACTGGAGCTTACATAAAGACTCGGTGCAAGTACACGCAAGTACGGCATGGAGATCAGTTCAGCAAAAACAAAGTGATGGTCACAGCTAAAGAAGAGGTACAGGTGGCTATCAAATAATCGTGTCAAACCCAGGACTTGAACAAATTTCCTGTTTCAAATACTTGAGGAGTCAAAATCAGCTACAACCTTCAGGTTTTAGTTCAGATCAAGAGTCGCGTTGCCATGACAACTTTTGCAAAAAGTGACATCTGGAAGGGCAATGCAATCACACTCAAACAAAAGTCCGGTTTATGTTTTTAAGTAAATAGTGATAGCTATAATGACCCACGGTTGTGAATCATGGGCATTGAAAGCAAAGTCAGAGGACAGAGTAAATGCTTTTGAGATGAATTTTTAATTCAGACGAAGTTGTTCAGGGAACAAAGAAATGGGCAGAGAATTGCGAACCAGGAAACGTTGCTGTTAGTTTTAAAGAAGAGAAAAATGCAGTGATTTATACACGTCATTCGTAACTTCGAAAAAGCATACATCATCGAGTGGATAAATCTTTCTGTGATGGATGCTACAAGGAGAGCAGCGGACAGACAGTAGGGGAAACGTACTGTTGAAAACATGAAAAGTGCACCCACGATGGCATGACTATGGACTAGAATAACGATGAAGTTCATGAAAACATCAAAACGCAGACAACCATAAATTCCGATAAAAATATGAACATAGCTCAGACTCAACACAAATGGATTACGTTAGTTCCCTAACTTACTGTTTTCCATCATTCAAATGATGAATGGACACACCAACCGTTTAATGTCTTTTGCTTGGAATATTGGGGTTTTTGTCAAGGAGTGGTATTTCTGTCTGTTTTATAATGTCTCGTTTTTAACCTGTAGAACTTGACTCGTCGTAACAAAGTAAGGCCGTACTAATAAGAAGACGTCCCCTTTACTGCTAAATATTCTGATGCTTATCGACTCAGTTGCTGCCATTGATGGTAGATATTTGTCACGTCTTTGAGTAGGACTCAAGACGTGACGAAGATCTACCATCAAAGTCCCCTTTACTCTTTCTAACAGAATCTAGACACGATAAGTTGCGGAGACAACGTTGAACGTTTTCTCGCCTGGGCTTAGCTAGTTGGGGAAGGGTGGAATTGCCCTAAATCTCAAACTCAAAACGTTTTTCCGTCCTTGAATGTTGCCGACGGTTCCATTTGTTAAAGGGAAGTGCTACAAGCTACTTGCGATAAATCCGCATTGGTCACAAAGGCAAATGAAAACAAACGATGTTGCGATTGGCAACAAAATTTTCGTGCCTCAAAGAGGTAGTAGAGTGCATCCAGCCAACCAACGCCCTCTCCTTAGCTAGCCAACAGTAAAATTTCTAGCTGCTGCCCTGCGTTGACACTTCATGCAAATAATTTCAAATTTTCGGAAACCAATTGTGGAAAATGAGGATGTCGCTACTAGAGTTGCTGGATCCTGTAGTTTATTTAGGGCCATTGCGCAAGTTTCCCTTCACGAAATGAACAAATCATCAAGTTGCCCAATTTTAAATAAAATCAAGACGATTGAATGTGATCATTACTAGGAAATAGTTTAAATAGGCTTTCTCAGCAATGATGTGATCAGTTTTCTACAGAAACGACCCTAACACCCCAACAAAATGATGCCTCAAGGAGTTTTACCTTTTGCCTACCCATTCCTCCCTTAAGTGTTTTCTGTATGCCCTCCTGACTTGATTAGGTCAATTATATGTTTAACAGTAAACTATGTGATAATGACCTGGCTATCTTGTCTCCCATAGACCCTTTCAGCGCATCTTAGAAAAGTTTTCTAAGTTAGGAGGGATTGTGAAATTCGCAAACAGCGGTCGCTGAGTGACCGTTGCATGAAGGTACTAACGCAATGTTGTAATAAAAAATCTTTCTAGTCCTTTGACTACAGAAACAAGATTCTTACTAGGTGTAAGTATGGGCTTTGTGAGAACAAGTCCGCCAGTATCTGTTCATCAGACGGATAGTTTTCGCACAGCGTGTGCCAAAACATTATTATAGCACATGTGAGCTCACTCCTCTCATCAAGCATATAAATTAAAAGTTAGTGCATCTAGGGTAAATTGTCTCTGTACTCTGATGTATCAAATGGGTAGTTTTGTGTTGTTGCTTATTACGGACACATTGTTGTCGGTGGGACAAGGTTGCAAGTGCCTCTTCAACATCGATCATCCATCATCGCTAGCCACAAGAATTGCACCCTTCACTCTTTCAATACAAAACATTTTGCCTCTAAAAAAAATTCTGCTTCTCTAAAATCCTACGATTCTGTCACTGCTAATGTTTTTTGGTTAGTTTTTTAAAATGTATTGCTTCTTTACCACTATAAGTAGAAAGACCGTAGAACCTGTGGGAGCCAGGGGATAAGTGCCTCTCCATTTGGGCCAAAGTTTGTCACCTCTTGCTTTGTAAGTCTCTTGCTACAGAAGGCTTTCTGCTCTCCTTAATCATTTAATGTTTCGATAGCACTGGAAACTCGACAGAAATGTCTAGATAAGAAAAGGCCTGGCTCAAAAAGCCTATTTCAAAGAGATCCGAATTATTAAAGTGTAATTTACTGACTTGATCTCTACAGTTTTAAGGAGTACTTTCAGTTCAGTCAATTTTTTCTAGAAATACTGGCTATAAAGGGGATTCATGAAAGTTTTTCCTTGCGTCTGAGGTGACAGAAGAAAGGCCTCGCTTCGTTTGCCTTTAATGTCTGATTTACTTCAAAAATAGGGAACGGAAGCATGTTTTCTCCCAGAGTGGTTGTCTATGAACGCGTGTGATAGCAACAGAATGAAGAAGAGAAAGGAACAGTGCCAAACATTTCTATGTCACACGAAGAAAATAATTTGATTTCGCCATAAGCAGAAGCTCCCTCCCCACGCCCCAAGTTCATTGAGTTTCTACGCACTTACTTGATGATGCACCTTTTGAGGTGCTGTTCAATTTTTGAGGTGGTGTTTTTGGTGTTTTGTCAGCATCAAAACAGTAAAGCACGAGGAAAAAAAATCTTATTATATATTATATTATATTAACAATATAAATAAATATCAATCGTTTTACTATCTGGACCTATCAGGAAAAGGGTCCATGCCGCTCCCCCTCGACTGCACCCCTACTACACCAAAAGTGAGAGAGTTCTACTAAATTTCTTCCATGCCATGTATTTTCAAATATTTGTGGAGTTGAGCTTTAATGTTCTTATATACTGTTTTCTTGTTCTACACTGTATCTAAAACACTGTCATCAGTTTCTTGAATTGCAAAGTTTATTAATTTATTCATTTGTTCGTGAAATAGAGTTTAATCTCTTGTCCTTTTAAAGAATATCCCTCATTAATATATGAAAAAGGGCCGATAGCTCTTATCCTTGCTGCACAGAGCAGGTCTATTTATCTATCGTTCAGTATATTATCGACCTTTTCGAGACGAGGAGGAAATCTTCATTAGGACAAAAATGTGACTAAATAAGCACCAGGTTTTACTTCAGCATAGTTTATTTATGATCTCTGATTTTGCAGTGTGAAGTCGCTCTCGTTCCTCTCATTTGTGGCGAACCTTTATTCATTCCAGTGAACACTTTAAATTTGCATCGCAAGGAGCGAGGGTAACCTGTATGATAAACTTTTAGAAATAATAGATGGCGGTAATACTGTATGGAATTTTACCCCTTCCTCATATTGCTACCCCTTCAATGGACCTGTGAACACTGTGTTTTGTGTTCTCAGTATTTTCCTTTCAGTAGTTGCCATAGGAACGGTGGGCACTAGGCCAAATCGAACACTCGATCTGCAGTCCTTCAGTTTATTTGTAGCCGAAATTGCAAAGGAATTCGCCAACATTGGAGCTACTGCATGTAGAGTTTGATTAGGATTCTGGCGGCATTGCTAAACAGATGTGTTAACAGTTGTATTGCGATACCAAAACAATTGTAATTCTCGTAGGTAACACGTTGAACACAGTCAAAATGGACGGTCACTATGGACCATCCATGGTGAAACATGCTTGGAGTTCTACAACTGAGTTTCCTCACGACGGATATCATTCTAGGGATAAATTTCTTGCTGGCAGCAATTCACTTGATTACAAGACCAACGATTTTACTTATGAGTCAGTAGTCGCCTCGTTAGGAGCATCTTTTGTCGTTGGCTTGAATGTTTTGGCAAGAAGTAATAGCGATGGACTTTTTTACTTCGGAAGGATTTGCAGCGGGGTGAGCGATCTGACGTTTCGTGATGTGTAATTTTTTGAAGTTGTTGATATTGGCATCATTGAATTGCGGCATTGATAACATACATCTGCTGTCATGTGTACTTTTGGCTAACTAAGTATTATTCAACTATATATATGCCTAGAAGTTATTTATTACGATTTGTAGTAGGTCAAGTCCTGATTAAACCATTCAGTATCATGGTAGTTGTTTGAATTAATGGCGAGTCTCTCTAAACATATAGTATTTACGTGCGTTTCCTAAACTAATGAAGTTATTGTAATAGATTGTTGTAATCGGCTTTACTATGCAAGGTAGTCAGAAGCTGGTTGCACTTCTTCTATTTCTCTTCGAAGATTTTGGCAGGTGATTATAATAGGATCCGTGAAAGTAGGCAATGGTAAAGAGACCGGTGAACAAGATGTGGCTGCCTGTGTCTTCCACAGGAGTTTCGGTCCATTGAATGTTGATGCGCAAGCCAAGAACGACACTATGTCATCTTTATCTTAGCATTTCTTTGCGATAACATTCTACAGTAATTTAAAGTAATAATAAGATTATAATGAATAGTAAATAGAAATACACGAACAAAGCGAATAATGAAGACGACGAGTTACAATTAGATGATTTGACATACCGTTTGGTGAAACATCCTAGATCCACCAGGATCAGCCGGACAGATTGTATTCA